>JAJMCY010000206.1:0-22112 GCA_030565755.1 Ascobotryozyma cognata
TTTTTCATCTGTTTTATACATTATACTAATACTAAATTGTTATATTATATTTATTAAATTATATTATATTTTTTTATATGAATATTTATTCTTTATATCGCTTTGATTTGTTTTCTACTTATTGTCTTGATTATGTTTGTTCTATTTTATACTGCAATTTTATTATTGATTATTTTAATACTTCATATTATAATTTATATACTATATATTTTCTGTATTTTATTTTATAAAATTTATATTTACATTTTAATTGTACGATTATTTCGTTCTTATATTAGTTAGAGTTAATAATAATTAGAGTATTGTTAGAGTATATTTGATATAATAACTTAATTTATATAATCAATATCATAAATAGTGTATATATTCTGTAATCTACTATTCAAAATAGATGCGTTATTTTCATCAATAGTAGGAGATTAAACCTCGTTATAAACACTTTATATCTTAGAATTTCAGGTACACAAATAAAATGATGGCATATTTAATATTAACTATTTAGCACTAATCATTTAATAACTAAAAGATAGATAAAATATAAGCTACAGTTCATAATCTACAATACACAATCTAAAGTCTACAATCTACAATCTTAAATTCATAAAAACATTATAAATCTATTCCTGCTTTGATGTTAAAGCAATTGTGTGCATTAAGTCCATACAACTAAGAAATCACTTAAACCAAAATCCAAAAAAGAAACATGGTTGCCAATGGCAACCATGTTTCTTGTTAACCGCGTTTAAACTGCATAATTATTACGACTACTGATTTTCCGTTTACACCTGCTAAAATAAGGTTAATTCTATAGATAAGAAAAGCGGAACTATCAAATTGACAAAAGAACTAATTAATTTTTATTTTTTATAATATTTGTGAAAAAAAAAAAAAATAATTTGTTATATACTGGTATATAAAAATAACTCGAACAATAAAGTAGAATAACTCATCATATAGCATGTAATTATAATAATAATTTAAAAAACTCTTCCGGTTTTTTTTTTTTTTTTAAATAAAATACTCTATTAAATGCACATGTACTAAAACCTTTCTAAGATAGAATAATTTATTGGTTGTCATGCAAAAGCATCTCGCTATCGTTTCCTATACGGAGAAAACAACTACGATTAACGATATACGATTAGTAATATAACATACCATTATTAGTCATCGACAATAACAATTCTTACAAGTTAAAATAAAAACCTATCAATAGTTGTTTCTGCATTGATAAATATTATTTTCTTCTTTTAAGTAGTGTGAAATATTATTACTTCAATATTTTTACTATAGAAATAAAATTATATTGGACTAGATTTAGACTATCATGTTGATAAGTATTTTGAGGAAATCGAATAAGTCAGATTTTCAGATTTTATTATGTATTTTCTCTATTTACTGTATGGATCCAATATAATATAATAATATAATTTAATATAATATAATATAATGTAACCAATCTTATATCATGTATATTATTGTTTTTATTATATTATATGTAAATCGGACAGTCAGTTTATACAATTGCATAACAACGACATTATTACCGGACTTTTCTACTTTTAGGTTATGATAATAAATGAATCGGTTATATATTCGGTAATAATAGAAACCGGCTATTATGTTATATAATCAATTACACAGAAGGTAAATACATTGGTATTACCCACATATGCCTTGTCGACTTCGCTGAAAAACATACTCATCGAGGATTTAGATTTACGTCAGCAAAAGTAAAAATTGGCTTAGTTAATGAAATTTGGAAAAAAAAAATTGAAAAAAGTTGAAAAAAAATTAAAAAAAAAAAAAAAAAAATTTAAAACACTATCATGTCAATTGGATTATTCGATTATAATAATTCTTTATTATTAAATTCTAAAATTTCCTCTAAAAATAAACATGTTGTCACAATATTTACATCTCAAAAAGACGTTGAAAAAGTTGTTAAAGGCACGCTATCCTTTTATTCTTCTTTAAGACGAGTAAAAAAAAATTCAAATAAAAATAAATCTTATAAGAGTCACTTAAAAGGGTTAAAGTTTCTTTTTGATAACCGTACAAATGCAAATTTTTATTTATTTCCTTTGGCTGAAATAGATATAACTAAGAATATACCAAGGAATACAATTAATATTGATTTTCTAAGTGAAAAACTACATACAAGTAATAGATTTGTTTTATCTAGTTTGAAATATAGGTTTAAATCAAGTCATTTGAAAGAATTTACAATAAATTTAGAAAGATATTCTAAAAAGATTTACTTTTTGTCTGAACAATACGCAAATCTAAAAAAATCAATATCGGGAAATTATAATAATTCTGGTTTTAATGTATTTTATGCAAAGGGGAATGGCCATGTGCATATAATTTTAGTTGGAAACAGGACTACCAATATTAATACAAAGAAACAAAAAATAAAAAAAGTGAAAGGAGTTAAATGCATTTATTCTGATGGTATCAAAATCAATAATTTGTATGCTTTCTCAAATAACAGCATTAATACAACACATAATGATAATAACAATAAGAAGCGAAAACTAAAAAATTTGTTAATTGGTTGCACAAAACACAAAAATGAAAATTTAAATTTAAATTTAAATTTAAGTTCTTCTCAATACCGAATTATTAGGTTAAAAAAACTAGAAAAATCCTTTTTTAATGAAACTTCTTTTAGCAATTCTGTGCATAAAAATGCATTTCCTTATATGTTAATTTTATTTTTTGCTCCTACTGATATTAATATCTGTTTACTATACTGTTTTCCTTTTAGATATTTTAAAAACCAAATATTATCTGACTATTCTCATAAGGATAGGTCTTTTCTAACGAATTTAAATTTCTTTTATTACAAAAAATTATCACATACAATTTCAACTTATTTTTCTTCATCAAATGATGTCGATTCTTTCATAATAAATCGAAAAATAGAACACCAGCTTCGAAGTAAAATTGCTTCATCACATACAGATTTAAAAAAATTATTTTATTCGCATTCATCAGACGTTTATTATAGGAAAAATTTAGAATATTTATCTTTTTTAATTACACGAAAAGTCGCAACTCTACTTTTGCAAAATTTAGATTATTTCTCCCTATGTTTTAAAAATATTTACTTTTCAATACCTTTTAAAAATAATTCTTTTATACAGGATACTTCTTCTTACGACACTAATGAATTCAACTCTCATCTTTTAAGTCCGTTTTATCAGACACACTTTAAATCATCTAAGGCAAAAATAAAACAAAAGTTATGCTCAGAATTAAAAAAATTAGATTTAAAAATAACAAATATATTTAATGAATATTTGTATCGACCCAAATCATGGAATCAAGTAAGCCAAGCTGCAGAAATAATTGTAGAGTTATTATCAAGTTTTCTTCGCGCACCTGCTTTGATCAAATTTTCTCAATCATCACTTGTGGGTAACATATCTCTCAGGCAATTACCATATTTAATACACATAATAAAATTAATTTTCCATCTTGTCGATAATGTTCTCACCACCTTTTATTTAAACATTTCTTTAGATAAAGACCCTATCCTTGCCTCAATTCGTAAAAAGTTAATTTCACTAATTTATAAATTTGGTAAATGTGTAAAACTTATTTCACCCAATTCAAATGTAACGCAGTCTCCTTTAAATTATGCCGCAGTATTTGCTGCTAATTATGATGATTATGATTATGATTCTATGGCCCAGGAGACAAGCAATTTTGATATACCGAATTTTGGCAAGTCAGGTACTCCGGATCCTAATTCTTTTATCGCTTCTATTTTTAATAATGCAGATAATTTATCGTCCACGAAACGATGCAAAAAAGATATAAAACTAGATACTATTAAAACAAATGATCCAATAGACCTACATGGATTTAATACTGATTTTTCAAACTGCTATAAGGAGAATAAGAAAAAAAATGCTATTTTGAAAGAAAATTATTTTCACTCATTTTCACTTTCTTACTTTAGTGGCAATTCCTCTATTAAATCAAAGGAAGTTTCTGATAGATCTTTTTTTGAGCACTTTATTATTTTTTTGAACAAGCTTTCTCAAACAATACATGATAGTGGAATAGATAAAAATGAAGGGGCTTTTATTGCTTGTGTTGCAAGAGGTCTTTCTTCCAAATTTTGCATTTTTACTGTTATTTGTGGGGTTCCTCAATGGGATTCCTCAGTTATAGATTGTGTGAACTTTTTTGCAATGTTTCTACCTGAAGTACATATAGTTTATCAAAAGAATCATATTGAATCCTGTAGCTCAAACTCTAATATTTCTAGCGGTTTTTCATCAAAAGTTTCAGAGGATGTCTTGTTTTCTAATAATAATTCATCTGTTAAAGTATTTACTAATGATTCTCCAAAGCTAGAATCGATTCTTGACGCTTCTCAAAATCCAGAGGAACCATCATTGGCTGCAATGCCTTCTGCTTCCACTATGTTTTCTATTACCTCATTAACTTCTACGAGGGAACTAAGAAATTTAGATATTTCTTACGATAGTTTACAACAAGAGAATCTTAAAAAATTTGAAAATGGGCAGCTTTGTTTACCATTTCGTATACCTAAAAATTTAGATTCTCCACCTATATCAGTTTCGCTTGCGGCGGAAGATGCTTCTACTATGTCTGGGACTTTTGGTGGATATGTTTATCCAAAGTTTAAAGATAATCAGGTTCATGAGTACGAGGATTATAATAAAAGTGTGTTTGGAATGACTTGTGCACACGTTTGTTTAACAGAATACAAAGGAGAAAACCCAACAATAAGTGTTCCTTCTAATGTCTTAATTAATATGTATAGAGATTCTATTAAACGTGATATGTCAAAATATTCAAAGTCTTCAAAGGAATATGAAGTTTATTCAAATGTCTTAAAACAGATTGAATTAAAGTTCCCCAAAAAAGGTGACAAGTGCTCAGTTTCTTTACCATTTGGAAAAGTAATTTGGGCAGAACGTACTATTGTGAATGGATTTCTTTCTGATGTTGCTATCATTCAATGCAGGGAAGGAATAATAGGAAATAATACTTTAGGTGAGGATATCAATTTCACTGATTATGATCCTTCATTAGTGTTGGGTGGCTTAAACATAAGTCATGTTATTCAAACGGATCCTTCTTCGATAAGATCACATTTGAATAATGAAAATGAAAAAAGTAAATTTTCGAAAAAAGTATTAGAAAAACAATCTGAAAATTTTGATAATGATATTAATGATTTTGTATTAGGCGGAATGTCGGTATTTAAATATGGATCGACAAGCAAATATACTAGAGGTACAGTTAATGGACCAAAGATAATTTACTGGGCAGGAGGAAAAAAACATACTTCTGAGTTTGTAGTTACTTCAGAAAATTCATTATTTGCTTCTGGTGGTGATTCTGGTGCGTGGATTTTAACAAAATCCAAATTAAAAACTGGATTAGGAGTTGTTGGCATGTTATATGCTTATGATGGTGAACATAAGGAATTTGGTTTATTTTCACCAATGACACAAATATTAAACAGATTGCACGAAATTACTGGGATAGAATGGGGTGTTTTAGGTGCGAATGATTAAACAATATTGCATTTTTGGATTTTTATATATATATTTTTTTTTGTTTTATTTATTTTATTACGCATATTTATTTATTTGCATATTGTATTGTAATTTAGAGAGGTTTGTTTTTGGTTTGTTAATTTAAAGTACCTTTATTTTAAGTATTAAAAATATATATAATTAAAATAATTTTTAATGTTTTATTTTATCTAGAATTTTAATTGCTTACTTTTATATCCTATACAAAAACCAAAATGATAAAAAATAAATATATAAAATAAATAAGAAACATACATAATAAAAAAACACAAACCAAAATTTTGTTTGATCACCAGTCTTTTGCAACAGAATTTACATTGTTTTTAATTCCAACAAGAGGTTTAACTAAAGTTGAACCACCTTCAAGCCATGGGAAAGTTTCTTTTCGTAGTTTTTCATAAGCTCGTATCTCCTTTTCCTTTTGCAAAGTAAGACCAATATCATCTAAACCATTAATAAGACAATGCTTTCTGAAAGATTCAACTTCGAAAGGAATTTCAGCTTCTCCTGCAGTTATTATTTGTTTTTCTAAATCAACTGTTATTGGTTTTTCAGCTTTGGCGACAGGCAATATTTTTTCTACAATGATGTCTTGATCTATTGCGATTGGAAGAAGCCCATTTTTAAAAGAATTATTAAAAAATATATCTGCAAATGAAGGAGCAATTATGCATCTTATGCCAAAATCAGCAAGAGCCCATGGAGCATGTTCACGAGAAGATCCGCACCCAAAATTAGCTCCAGATACTACTAAAATCTTAGAATGTGTGTAAGGTTCAACATTAAGAATAAAATTTGTAGGAGTTTTTATAATTTCCCCAGTAGTAGGATTTTTAGAAATATTAAATCTTCGCTCATAAAATAAGCCAACTGAAAGGCCAGTTCGTTTAATTGTGCGTAAAAATTGTTTTGGTATAATAGCATCAGTATCTACATTTGCCATTTCAAGAGGAGCAGCAATACCTGTAAGTACCTTAAAAGCAGGAATACCACCAGTTGCAGAGGAAGTACTAGAACCAGATTCGTCATTACTTTCAGCTAACTCTTTTTCAGTTGTTTCTGAAATTGGTTCATCTTCAGGAATATCATCTACTCTATCCTCTTCTGAAGGTGGGAATGTTGGAGAAGAAACTGTTTTTAAATCTTCCTGGGCTTCCTTTTCAGCAGTTAATTCAATTGATTTAGAAGGAAGATCAGATTTTGAATAAAATTCTAGGACGTCAGCAATATGACCTTTAATTGCAGCAGCAGCAGCCATAGCAGGGCTCATTAAATGTGTTCTTCCCTTTGCACCTTGCCGACCTTCGAAATTTCTATTTGAAGTTGAAGCACACCTTTCGTAAGGCGAAAGAATATCTTCATTCATACCAAGACACATTGAACAACCAGCTTCTCGCCATTCAAAACCGGCATCTATAAATATTTTATCTAAACCTTCCTTTTCAGCTTGCGTTTTAACTAAACCTGAACCTGGAACAACCATAGCACGCTTTATATTTGAAGCTACTTTTCTACCTTTTGCAATTTGAGCAGCAGCTCTTAAATCTTCAATTCGAGAATTAGTACAAGAGCCAATAAAAACTTTATCAAGTTTAACTTGTTGCAAAGGGGTACCAGGTTTTAAATCCATATATTCAAGAGCACGAATCATTGCATCATATTTTACTTTATTACCTTTAACATCTTCAGGATTTGGAACATTTGCAGTTACTGGTAAAGCATCTTGAGGAGAAGTACCCCAAGTAACAGTTGGAATTATATCATTTGCATCTAAAGTAATATCAATATCAAATACAGCATCAGGATCAGATTTAAGAGTTTTCCAATAATTTACAGCCTCATCCCAAAGTTTACCAGTTGGAGCAAGAGGTCTACCTTTAACATAAGCAAAAGTTACATCATCTGGAGCAATCATACCAGCCCTTGCACCAGCTTCAATAGACATATTACACATTGACATTCTAGCTTCAATTGATAAATTTCTAATAGCTTCACCAGCAAATTCAATAACACAACCAGTACCACCAGCAGTTCCAATATGACCAATTATATGTAAAACAAGATCCTTTGAAGTAATACCAGGATTTAAAGTATTTAATACATTAATTCTCATATTCTTTGATTTTGATTGTAAAAGAGTTTGAGTTGCAAGAACATGTTCAACTTCTGAAGTACCAATACCAAAAGCCAATGAACCAAAAGCTCCATGAGTTGAAGTATGTGAATCACCACAAACAACAGTTGTACCAGGTAAAGTAAAACCTTGTTCTGGACCAACAACATGAACAATGCCTTGTCTTTTATCTGATAATCCAAAATATCTTACACCAAATTTTTTAACATTATCTTCAAGAGTCATACATTGTAAACGAGCATCTTCTTCGGCAACAAAAGTTGAAATAGATTTATATTTACTTCTTGAAGATGTTGGAATATTATGATCAACTGTTGCAAGTGTACAATCTATACGACGAACTTTTCTTCCAGCTTTAGCAAGGCCTTCAAATGCTTGAGGAGAAGTAACTTCATGAACTAAATGACGATCAATAAATAGTAAGCAAGTACCATCTTGTTGTTTATTAACAACATGTGCATTAAAAACTTTATCGTACAAAGTACTAGGCATTTTTTTAAAAAAGAAAATGTGGCGATATTTATACACCAAAATTTAGGAAAATTGATTTGATTTTGACCAGAAAAAAAAAAAAAAAAGAAAAGTAAACAAACAATAGAACAAAATAGGAAAATAGAAAAAAGAAAATTATATGCTTATTATATATTTCTTACTATTAGTCATCGGTATAAAATAAAAAAATATTAGGGTTACTTTTTTTTTTTTAACTTACACCAATTCTGTGGGAGGAAAGTTACTGATTGACCAATTGAATAAGTAGCATTTATTAGTATGAGGAGTAGGAAGTGCTTAAATGTAGAGGGTTAGGGTATGTGTTTATGAAAATTTGTAATAGTTGCTATGGATACTGGAACCGCAAATTGTTCTTATATTAGTATAGTATAGCTATAGCTATATTATAGTATAATAAATTACTATGCTATGCTATTGTATCTTTCTATATAAGAATTTCATATCCTAGTAAATCTTATGTATGAGTTTAAAGTGTATATATGTATATATGTATGTATATATGTATATATGTATATATGTATATATGTATATATGTATGCATTTATAGATTCACTCACATATATAAATATTAATAGTAAATGAAAAAACGTATAATATTATGGAATTTTACTTCTTCTATTAATTATAATCTATCATGTAACTCTAATTATGTCGTAAATATGTATATAAATAAAATACTGTAGAAATATTGTATTATAGAAGCTCATAAGTAATTATAATTAATTATAGTGTATCGGTATTATATAATATATATTATTATTATTTATATAATTTAATTTTATTTTATTGTATTGTATACTATAATATTAATTGTTGTATTTTAGCGTTCAAAGCTGAGAACGAGGGGTAATATCATTTAGAGCAATATTTTCTGTAGAAGAAACATTAGAAGGATATTGGCGTAAAGGCTCCATACTTCCTAAAGAATGATCAAGTTTATGATTAATTCCTTTATCATTACCAGTTAAGCTTGTTATAGAATCAGAGTAATTATGTAAATGATGACTTGTATTACTTCTTATACTATCTTGCATACCACTTAAATTATTTCCCATTTGATTTGAACCAGATTCTAAATCTTGATTAATAATTGGTATATTTTTTGAATTGAAACTTGTTAAAAAACCTGAATTTCTTGGTGCACGTGCTAAGGAATCATATTTTTTAAATTTAAATTCTAATGGAGAAGGGAAATATTGAGTAAAAGCACCAATAGCACATGCAAAACCTAAAATTGAACCAAAAACAACATCAAAAGGATGATGCCTTCCATCATTAACTCTTGAACATGCAATAATTATAGCACCAACAAGTGGAGCCATACTAATAATCATTTTCCATGTATAACCATAACCATCAAAAACTCTAATTTTACATGCAATTAAACAAGATAAAACTGTTAAACCAGCAAAGGAAGCTGCAGAATGACCTGAAGGAAATGATCTAAAACCATCATTAAGTCTTTTTATATTTGTAGATGTACAATAAGTAATATCTGCTAAAGTACCAGCAGCAACAGTAAAACTTGATGGTTCACATCTTGAAACAACGTCTGGTCTTGGTTTTCCAACAATAATTTTCAATGAATTATAAACAACTCCTGCACCAGCATGAGCAACTAAAAGTGAAAGGAAGCCACAATTTAAATCCCATAGTCTATTTTTCCATGATATTTTTCTTCCAACTAACATGGTAATAATAGCAATAGCACCTAATGGAATAATAAATGCATATGCAACAAGCTGAACACTAGTAACAGTTTCATCTTCTTTATAAGGGTATAATAGTGATGCATTTGTTAAAGAAAATCTTTGATATCTGGGTGTGAGATCTCCAATGTATTGAAATCCACATATAAGCCCACTATTAATTAGTAACGATTATATATATATATATATATATATATATATATGTATATGTATATGTATATGTATGTATGTATGTATGTATGTATGTATGTATGTATGTATGTATGTATGTATGTATGTATGTATGTATGTATGTATGTATGTATGTATGTATGTATGTATGTATGTATGTATGTATGTATGTATGTATGTATACATTAAATATATAAAACAAACAACTAACTTACATGCTCAAACAGTAATCTACCAAATAAGAAAGATAAATATCTAAATTTAAAGAATTAACCTTCATGATGTATATGTGTATATGTTTTTTTTAAATAACAAAGTAATCAAGAGATAACAATAACTTATGAAAAAATAAAAAGAAAGAAAAGTTTATAAAAAATATGATATATCATGTAGCTTTATATATTAAAATTTTTAATTTATTTTATTATTTGAGTGTTTTGCTAAGTTGGGTATTATTTTATGCTGTTACGCTATATAATTAATTTATCTACAATAATTTTAAAATCTATAACATATTAAATAAGTAATATATTAAGATTATTACTATTATTATTATTATTATTATTATTATTATTATTATTATTATTATTATTATTATTACTAAATAATACTTCCACTATTGATCTTCAGTGTATTTAATTGTTTAGTATGTTACAATAATTTCATCTATAATAAATTAATCCTGTATTCTCTACGCGATATCCTTTTAAGTACTTATTGCATATAATATCCTCAATAGTACTAAATATTTAATATAACATATACGTAGTATAGTAAAATAAGTAAAAAGTAACAAATATCAAAAATAAGAAATAATAATTAATCCCTTGCGCGTATGAAACAAGGATAATGTCCTCCCTTTGTATGAGATTTTTTTTCTTTTTTTTTTCTTTTTAATAAAAAAACCAGGTACCGTAAGTGATTACTAACAAGTGATGTCACGTTATGTAATCTGTTAAACTTGTTCCCCATACAAATGTTTACAAAAACACAATAACACAATCATAACACAATAATAATAATAGTATGGAGAAAAAACTTAAATACATACAAATTGAATAAAACAAACTAAATACATATAAATAAATACATATAAATAATACATATAAATAATACATATAAATAATACATGCAGTTAAAATATGCGTTATAAAAATTACAAATACTAACTCAGATGGTATTTATTTGTACATTAGAAATATGTAAGCAGATAATATAGCATTTAATCAATTTATAATAAGTCTTTTTGAACTACAACTATACTATATCTGTAATATCATAATATTCTTTGTATGTAATTTTGTATGTACTTTTGTATGTTTTCTATATGTTACTATGTAATTCTTCCAGTAAAAGCCCTTCTTACTATTACAATTTTTCTATTATAAAAACATCAAAATATATTTATTCTAATAACCTAAAATTGTAAAACAACTGTAATAAAATATACAAACACATCTAGATTCTTAACTTATTTTTGAAAGCCAAAGTAGCCAACGCAATGCCAGTTAAAGCAATCCAAAGTGTTTTACTTTTGAAAATACTGCAGAAAGACCAAGTTTTAATAGGACCAGTACGTGGATACTTAGGTTTAGCAATAAGAAATGAAGAAAATTTCTTAATTGTTCGATCACCACCTAAAGGATATCTCAATTTCAATATCATCTCTGCACAAAGAGGTGTAGAAATACTAGAACGAGCATGTGAAAATGCTAAAAATGATGCACGTCCATGATAGCTGCCACTTCCTGAAGTTCCAACACCTCCGAATGGTAAAAATGGAACTGCAGCTTGAAGAAGTGTATCATTTATAGCAAAATTTCCTGATTGAGTATGTTTAATAATATAATTTATATGTTTTTTATCCGTAGAAAATATATACAAACTAAGCGGGGTAGGATTATGAGAAATTATTTCAAATATATCATCCGTAGATTCATATGTAATTACTGGAAGAATTGGAGCAAATAATTCTTCCTTCATAAGAATATCTTCTAATGATACATTATCTACAACAGTAGGCTCAATTTTCAACTTTTCAGAATTATGATTACCACCAATAATTATATTGCCTTTTGTATTTTCCAATAAATTTAAAATTCTTTTAAAATGACGTTCATTTATAATTTTAGAGTAAGCAGTACTATTAAAAGGATCTCCACCATATGCCTTTGTAATAGCATTTTTAAAAATATTTAAAAACTTTTCTTTAATATCTTTATGAATTAATAAATAATCAGGAGCTAAACAAGTTTGACCTTCATTAATATATTTTCCCCAAACAAGTCTATCAGCAGTAATCTCTAAATCAGCAGTTTTATCAATAATCGTAGGGGATTTACCACCTAATTCTAATAAAACTGGAACTAAATTCTCAGCTGCAGCTTTAGAAATAATTTTAGCAACACTTGTATTACCAGTATAAAGAATTTTATTAAATTTTAATTTTAAGAGTTCAGTAGTTTCATCAACACTTCCATAAATAACTTTTACTAAGTTAGGATCCATATATTCTTTAATAATTTTTTCTAAAATCTTATTTGAATTAATACAATATTCATTCAATTTTAAAATAACAGTATTTCCTGCAGAAATAGCACCAAGAACTGGACTTAAAGATAATTCGAAAGGATAGTTCCATGTTGAAATAACAAGAACAGTGCCATATGGTTGATAATGAACTTTAGGATTCAACATAGAATATTTGAGATTAGATTTAACTTTAACAGGCTTTACCCATTTTGACAAGTTAGACATTATAATTTCAATTTCTTCAAGTAATGGTCCAGTCTCAACAAGAGCACATTCAAGTCGAGATTTGCCTAAATCTTTCTCTGTTGCATTTCTAATATTTTCTCTATTATCATAAATTCCATATGCAAGATTTCTTAATTGTTCTAATCTATAGTTAACATCTAGTGTTTTTCCACTTTCAAATGTTTTTTTAACTGTTTTAAAGGCAGAATGGATTTCTTCAGTAGGGGTTGTTTTAAAGCTATCCATATTGATTTTATGGTATGTGTGCAATAATAATATAAAATAATATAAAATAATGTAAAATAATAATATATAATTTAACAGTCTTATTTATCAAGATCCAAGAGTCCTTTTATAATAATAAAAAAATAAAAAAAAAATAAAAACTTGTATTATTAACTCTGTAGAAAATAATGGAAAAACATTTCCCCGGTTATCTATATTTATTTAAATTTACGATCATTACTATATATTAAGCGGCATATTATGACATAATAATAATTTTTTATTTTTCCCCTTATTAATTCTTCCTCCTTTTTTAAGGGTTTTAGTAATTATTATTATTAATATGAAAATTAGAAATTAACTTTAACTAACGTTTATTTGTAATATGTTATTTTTTTATTTTATTATATTTTTCCGATTAATACAATAAATATATTATGTTATTTTATTATTATTAAACTGAAAACTATCTTGGTAATAATATAAATTTTTTTTATTTTGATACTTTTCTTTTTCTAACATGAGTTATATTTTGTAAATTGTATATAATTAATTGGTAGTGCAGGAGTTTATATTGTTATTTTGAAAAAATTGCGGCTATTTCCTCGATTTTATGTTTGTATAGATAAAAAAAAAAAGTTGCTTCATAATTACTCATTACCGGTACCATTTTAAATATTAGATATACTGTATATACTAAAAGATAATTTATTACGTAGTTGAATATATTATTATTATTATTATTGTCAATAGTTAATTTATATCTAATATTCTTTTACTTTAAATTAATATAAAGAATTTTTGTAATATTTATTTGTATGTATGTATGTATGTATGTATGTATGTATGTATGTATGCATATATATACTGTATATATATATTCAATTGTAATATTTTGTTTATCGATATGATTAAAACCATTTTATCGACATAGTTTTAATAAATAGCTTTCGCTTCAGAAATTATGTTTATGTAATTTTGTCGAATATATTATGTAAGACATGTATTTGTTTTTATTAGGTTGTTAGGATGGTTATTATTTTATTTATTTATTCATAATATCTACCTATAAATATTAATACATTTGAAAATAATATAAACAAAAAACAATAAAGGTTAAAAAAAGCTCCTATCCAGGAGAAAGGAATTAAAAAGGAAGGGCATATATCCCTTTTATCAATTATTCTACAGGATAACAAATCTATTTTTTTTATTTCCTCTCTAGTTTAATAATAAGACCATTATATGTATATGTATATGTATAGTAAATTTAATAAACACTCTCAAGATATCAGTAGATATGTATAAATAAAATCTTTTTTTTCTTTTATGTTTTAAAAAATTTAGACTTGAGTTATAATATACTATTTTTTCCCAGAAAAAAGTAAAATGTTCTCATTATCTATAAACAGTATTATGTACAAGGTTAGACTTTTTTTTTTATTATTATTTTATTTTATTTTATTTTATTTTATTTTATTTTATTTTATTTTATTTTATTTTATTTTATTTTATTTTATTTTATTTTATTTTATTTTATTCTCTATTATTCTATTTCATTTTAATTTTCAATAGTCTCTAAATTAAATGTAAACTTAATGAATATTCTTGGCAAGCATGTTACTCCTAGCCTTTTCTGCAAGGTGTTTAATTAAAATTTGTATTGTTTTGCTAGGTCTCTTTAGTTGAGAACATAACAAGATGAGAGATGTAAGTAATGCCAGTGATCCAGCTTGATGAGCTGCAGCTAAAGGAACCGGAACCAAGTAAAGTAACGTACATATTCCTAAAGTAAGTTGTAAAGAAACTAAACCCATTGCAGCTGCTCCAGTAAGAAAAATATGCTTAGGCATAATAGGGAGAATTACGCCTTTCTTGAAAAGTCCAGCAATTGAGTTAGGAGCCACTGGGAAACCTGGTTTCTTTTTAAGTTTGATTGAGTATAAATGTAAAGCAAAAACAGCAACAAATGTTGATACAGCCAATACTCGATGATCAAATTGAGCAGTGACAGGGTTTTCAAGCATATTTCTCCAATATAAATCTGTGTGATCTTCTTTCCTTGAGTAAAAAGTATCAAAAAGATCCTTCGTATTTGGAATAATTCCTTCACCCATATATGGAAATTCATTATATACTAATCCAGCATCAAGTCCAGCAACAAAAGCACCTGACATTGCAGTGAGAAATACTAATCCAAATAAGGCCAAGGAAAATATTTTAAATGGTCTTAAAGCAGGATTTTTAAGTTGTTGAATAGTTGCATCAGCTCTAAATGGATTTTTGAGCCATTTAGAATCTCTAATAATTCCTAATCCAACTGATAACATTGCAGAGTAAATAACAAATGCTAATCCTAAATGTGCAGCAAGTCTATATTGGGAAACACGAGGATGAGCATGAGGTTCATTAAGGAAGTCATCTTTTAAACCTGATTTAACCATCCACCATCCAATAAAACCTTGAAATCCAATTAAACCACTAATAGCTGCAACTTTTAAACCAACATTTCTAGTCATACGACCCCTAACTGCAAAATATAAAGCTGGAGCAACAAATAATAATCCAATTGCTCTTCCCCAAAGTCGATGTGCCCATTCCATATAAAATATAAATTTAAATTGATCTAAATCCATATTAGAATTAAGCAATTTAAATTCAGGCGATTCTTTATATTTGGCAAACTCTTTTTCCCAATCATCTTGAGTAATAGGTGGAATAGTTCCAGTTACTGGTTTCCATTCTGTAATACTAAGCCCTGATTCAGTAAGTCTAGTGAGTCCTCCTAATGTAACAATACCAAATACTAATCCTGAAACTAATATTAACCAGTATCCTACAGTTGGAGATGTAATTCGGGGTAATTGTTTAGGCAGACCTTCAACATTTCTAATATCAGCAGTATCAGAACTAGATTTTTTTGCAGAGAAAGAGAAGGGTCTTTTAAAAATATTATTATTAAAAAAAAAACTAGTTTGTTTACTAGAAAAGGGACGTTTTAATTCTGTATATTTTATTGAATTTTTAATATTTCTCTCTAAATTTTGTGTAGAATTTTTAATAAAATAATTTCCAAAATTTTGAACATCTGATTTATTATATAAATTCCTTATTTGCAAATTATTAAATTTATTATTTAAAGGATTTTCTTTTTTATAAAGTCTAATTATAGATGTCCTTTTCTTTATAAATTGAGACAGTGTATTATTTCCTTCACCTAATTTATGAATTATCATTCTAAATATTTTATAACTTGTTAATATGCATTTACAATTTTTATTTGATGAAAAACATTTTTACTTACATTTAAATGATTTAAATAATTTATTTAATTTTTATTTTCTTTATTGATGGATTTTTTTTCTTTAATTTGATATTTTCAATCTTTATTTATGTACAAATGATTTTTCTCATTTATTATTTTTTTTTGGCTTTAAATCATCACCATATATTTAATTTAATTAGTCTCTTTTTGGAAAAAAAAACACTTGTTAACCAGTAAGAAGATCTAAAAAACAATCAAAAAGTAATAAGCAATGACATAATTAATAGTAAATATATCCATTTTAGATAATAAATATTACCATAGTAACATATTTAATGATTATATAAAGTCTATTATTTTTATAATTGTTCGTTCAAATAAAATATTTGTAGTTTTGTTAAGTTGTTGAAAAAAGAACTTTTGAAATTAAATTAAGTGCGGTATCATTTAATAATATTGTAAATTTTTATTATGTAGCATTGTTATTACAAGGAAATTGAAAAAGCAGATAAATTGTTTTTTTTTAGAAATTATGTTTAAATTATTTAATGTTTCACTGCTTACTATATTTTTAATCTTTAACATATCCTTTGTTACCATGGTAATCGTGTAATATGGAAGTACGGTCGTGTGCTTTCGTGTTAATTATATACAAACTAAAAACGTCACTAAATAAAACACAAAACCCAACTATATTAAACAAGCAACCAAATAAACAAACATTAACAATAAAAAACGTATAGACAATAAATAAACAAACTTAACAAAAATTAGGTCTCGTAGATCCTAGTATGCATACAAACAAACAAATAAACAAAGAAACTGAAAAAAAAAAGAGGAAATAAACCAAAACTGAAAACTAAAAAATAGAAAAATAAGATAGTCCATTATGCCAAATTAAAATACAAAACGAACAGAGGTAGTAAATCAATTCATCAATACAATCAATGTATTACGAATAGAGTTATGACTGTAAAATTAGTTTTTTTTTTCCTTATTTATTTATTTTTTCCTTGCTTTTTTTTTTATTTATTTTTTTTTTAACTTCTTTTGAAATTATTTTGATTCTTATTAGTAGTAATTCATTTTTTATAAGAAGTAGAATCAGTAGGAGGCCCAAAATACAACCTAGAATTATCAGTTAAAATTCTTCTGTTATGAGTGTCTCTTACATTTGAACTCCGATCTTCAGGGTACATTCTAGCCCCAATAGGTGTACTCAAAGTTGAATTGGAGTAATTAGCCTGATCATTATGGGCGGATTCATTATTAATATTATAAAAATAAGCTGAACTTGTATTAGAATTAGAAGTAGTTGGTTTATCATTGTATTCAGAAGAAAAAGCATCAAAAGAATTAACACTAGAATTAGTAAATTTTGTAAATGAATCTGATTCATTAGTCATTAAAGAAGGATTAGAAACGTTACGATTATAACCAGGACGAGGTGGATAATCTAAAGAAAAGCTATCATTTGAAGAAGCCAAAGATGTGTTTGAAAATATTCTAGGATCATTTTTATAACCTGCAGTTAAAGGTGTTGAAGGATCATCAGGTGAAATATGACTGAGATTTGTTTTTAAAGATTTTTTCGGACCTTTGCGTTTAGGACTTCTAAAGGAAGGTATTGGATCAGATTGTGATGGATAAGGAAAAGGAACTTTTAGTGGTAAAAGATCTTGAGTATCTGAATCATCTGAAGTAAAAGTATTTAACCTAACAGCATTTGCAATTGATTCCATATCTTCAGGTTTAAGAGAATTATGAGCAACAATATTCGCAACTCTTTTAGCAATTTTTGCATAACAAAATTCATTTAAACTTCCACCAGTATGAATAATTAATGGAAAGTATAAAATCAAAGCAATACAAAATCTTATAACTGTTATTGCCCAAATAGCAAAACTGAAAGCCATAAGACATATAATAGTTGCAAGATATGGAGTAGATATTGCTATTTCTCTAATAGTTGTTATAAAATCAGATTCAAGTTTTAAAACTTTAAATAAAGTTATTGCATTAATTACTTGACGAGGACCATCAGCAAAAGTCATACGAAACCAATTCTTGAATGAAAATGATACAAATAATGTTATATAATCAATAAAATGACGTGATTTTGTTATACGAGCTAAAAAACAATAATAATCATAACCTTTAAATACATAATATCTTCTTGCCCAAGAATCAGTATAAGCTCTTGCTATTGAACGAGAACGAATAATTTTAAAGGCAATTAACATTTCTAAACCTAATAATACAAATGAAAATATTATACAACCTGAAAATAACCATTTTATTATATTAAAACCTATAATTGTTGTGTCTTTAAATGTCCATTTATCAAATCTTAATAAAAGTACTGTGGTATAAATATCCGAAGCATAAAAGCAAATTGTAATTAATAAATCAATATAATACCATATATATCCAATTACTAATTTAAATGATACTTTCCTAAAAATTGAAATATCTATTTCATCAAATGTATGCGTAGGATATTTACTATATTGCCATTTACTTCCATGGCAGCATGAAGACCGCATTATGCTACTGCGTTAACGATATAATTATTATTATTATATATAAATATATAAATAAATTAATATACACCTAGATCAAAATAATTTTTAAAATATTTTCTATGAAATATTAAAATTATTTTTTTCTTTAATAGTATAAATAAAATAAAATATAAATAAAAAACTAAGTGTAGTTTAAATATAATTTAAATAAATAAATAAGTAATTATTTATTCATTTATATATTTATTATATATTTATTATATATTTATTATATATTTATTATATATTTATTATATATTTATTATTTATTGATTTATTTAAATATTATATAAATAGACAGCTTTATATAAATAAACGCTTTTTCCATATATACGACGAACCTTTTGTCTTACGATGCTTTTATAATTTGAAATAAAGAGGTTTATAAATAAACTTGGAACAAACTAGCGAATGTAGTTAGATGACCGATGTATTATTAATTTAGCTTATATTGATTATTCATCGAAATACGTATTGCTCTCATAGAAACTAAAATTGAAACATTAATGTTTTAATATAGTCACGTGATTATTTTTATATATGATTATTATCGTATTAAATTATATTATATAAAAATATAAAATATTATATATTGATTTACTATATAAAGAAAGATATAAAATAATATATTTATGTAGAGAGTAAAATTAATAATACTTAATTGTGTTAAGTCAATAGAAAATATAAACGTATATATTTATATATTTATATATGTATATATAAATATATATAAATGCATATAAATAACCAAATACATACATACATACATAGCTTATTTGAGTGAAGAAACAGGATTGGAATTTTCAGGTAATTGTGTAGGGGCTGTATCACGAGCAGAAACAACTTCTACACCTTTTAATCCAGAATCCTTTTCATTCGCTTTTTTTCTTTCTTCTTCTTTTTTTTTTTTTGAAACTTCATCAACATAAAAATGATCAGGTTTTGATCCTTCTTCTTCCTCGTTAGTGCCAAATGCAATGGCTTCTATATCATCTTCAACTTTATGTAAAAAATGTGAAATTTTATGTCCAATTCCATGATGATTATTATTATCTTTAGTATTTTTAGTGTGCGATCCACTTCCTGTAGTATTCTATATTGTTTTGCTAGTAATTATCTTAACAAGTAACCAATTGAGTATATTTTAACTTACATTTGTCATTTTTATAGTAAATAATTAAATTGATGTTTTAAATAAGTTTAATTATACAATAAAATAAAATAAAAAAAATGAAAAAATTTAATTATAAAATAATATAATAAAAAAAAAAATATGGAGGAATATCTATATATAAATCTAAAGTTAGGGTCTTGTGATTAATAGTCTGATTAGGTTGCGATGGCCATTATCAGTAAATTAACTCAATATATCGCACGTGATATCGTTGCTACTCCACTATATCATCCATATACGCGAATAAATGATCAGAATACGTTTACTTGTTTATATTATGCAGTTACAGTAAATAATAATTAATATAAAATATAATCAATTAAATCGTAATTAATATAATAAAACTGCACAACCAAAAAAGGGATTTAAGGGTATAAATATATATGAATATAAATATATATATTTATATAAATACACATATAAATACACATATAAATACACATATAAATACACATATAAATTACACATATAAATTACACATATAAATTACACATATAAATACTCATATAAATAAATGCAAATACAAAACAAAATAAACATAATAAATAAATGCATTTTTTTCAATATATAAACACCTGTTTCTTCCCATAATTTTCTCTTCTACAATATATTCGAGCCCATCAATCCCATAGGTGTTTTTGTGTATAATCCGATTATTGGTATACTTCTTAGGTAGTATTGTTTTTTATTTAGCGATTACGTTTATGTATGTATATCTTTTTGTTCAATAATATATAACTGATTTCCATTTATATTTTAAAATATTCATTTACATGTATTAACTCTGTTTTGTTTTATTTGTATTTATATACTTATTTTTAAATTTTTATATATAGTTAATAGAATATGTTTTATAAAATATGAAATGTACACAAATACATAATGTAATAAATATTTAAATACAAACTCTATAAAATGAATAGAATAAACAATAATACACTAATACAAATAGTACTATAAATAATAAATAAATAAATATATAAATAAATAAATAATCTAGTCAATATATATTATAATAGGAAATAAATAATTCCCGCAGTTACTATCTTGCCACCTTCAGCGAGTTTTCGCTTAAAATTTATTTACTTTATGAGTATGTTTCTTTTTAATTAGGAAATATATTTCATAGGTTGTCATGGTATATTAATTTTATAATGAAACTATTTCCTACTGCAGTAAGGGAATCTGAAAAAATAGCGTTTAAAAATATACAAATCTATAAAAAAGTATATCTTATCAAGCTTTTAATAAGCATATCGATAAAATGTTTACCAATAGCTAAGATAATAAATTTTGTAGAGTAAAGTAAAATAAATAATGAATCCAAAATAACATTTTTAAAAAATAAATAGATATAATAAAAAATTGATTAAATATTAATTTATAAAAATATAATTTATTAAGCAAAAAAGAATACGTGTTATATGATAAAAAAAAAAGAGTCAAATTAAATACAAAATTATAGTTAGACAAATAAAGAAATATACTAAATACTAAGAAACAAAAAAAAATAAAACAAAAAAAAAAAAAAAAAAAAAAAAAAAAAAAAAAAAAAAAAAAAAAAAAAAAAAAAAAAAAAAAAAAAAAAAAAAAAAAAAAAAAAAAAAAAAAAAAAAAAAAAAAAAGATAGTATTAAATAGAATAAAATGTATGATAATTTGTCGATACTAAACATTTGATTGTAAGATATATTAAAACAAATAAAGTTGTATAAAATTATTAGTTTTAGCTGAACACAGTGATAAATCAAATCGTCAAAGTCTGTATAAATATTACTATAGCAACACACTAAAAACTATTTCCTAGTTAGAAATAATCTAATTAATAGGGAAGTGGTTTTAAGCAGCACCTCTTACCAGGTATGGCAGGCTAGTAAAACTAAGAAGAAAGAATCGTATCAATTTCCTTATCCATTTATTAACTACAGACTCATCCGATTTTTTTATGTGTTAAGTTATAATACTTTTAAATATCAAATCATAATTTATTAACAATTGTGAAAAATAAAGTAATAA
>JAJMCY010000207.1:0-22068 GCA_030565755.1 Ascobotryozyma cognata
TTATTATTATATTTTATTATTATATTTTATTATTATATTTTATTATTATATTTTATTATATTTTATTATTATATTTTATTATTATATTTTATTATTATATTTTATTATTATATTTTATTATATTTTATTATTATATTTTATTATTATATTTTATTATTATATTTTATTCTATTAACATCTACCATCCTACTTTGTGTTTCACCAGCCGCATTTAATTTTTTTTATTTTTTTATTTACATTATATAGTAATTACAGACATTTTCCAACTATTTTCATTCCAAATAATTGTATATTTTTACTATTTACAAGGTAAGCAAAGCAATACAGTAAATCAAAATACAATAAATGATATGCTTTATAAGAACTTCAGAACTATCTAAAAAGATTCATCACTTAATAAATAGCTGACAAAACGATAATACACACTTACCGTAATAAATAATAGACATTGTTATTAAATAAACGAATTACCCTGAGAAATAATAAATGCATTATAAAAATCATTCCTCTAATATCCTTGTAACCATGTAGTAAGAAAGAAAGGCATTAGAGTGGTTTCCCATAGGTTTACAAATGTTTTTTTTTTTTTACTTTAATCTGTTAAAGTTTATATTAAAAGTAGACGCAAATAGCACGCATTTATCAATCACAAAGCTCGTATATATATATGGTATATATTATTTATTATTTCTATACTAGTTAAGATAATATATTATTGCACTTTATTTATATATTACTTTATATATTTATTTATACATTTATTTATACATTTATTTATACATTTATTTATCACATATATACGCATATTTATTTATATATAAACATATAAACATATATTACATAATGTGGCCTAGTAAAAAAGGACGTGGTATTGCACTAATGCCCGGTTTACCAGGATCTATTTGTTTAATGCCCGAACAAGATGGTTTTTTTAAAGCTAATGATATAAATTCTCCAGGTGAGATTAAATTGTATGATATTATTATTGTTTGTTATTAATAATTAATAATTAATATTTTTTTTATTTTTATTTTTATTTTTATTTTTATTTTTACTTTTATTGTTTTATTTTTATTTTTAATTTATATGCTAACTATTATTTTTTATTTTAAAGGCCCATATAAGCAAGACGGAAAGGCAGAAACTATTTTATTAGGAGGTATTTCAAGTGGCAAAAGGTTTGCAAAAGTAAGAGTTTTATAAATGTTTATTTATATAGCATTTATAACATTTGTTATTATTATATTATTTATTATATTATTTATTATATTATTTATTATATTATTTATTATATTATATATATATTTATATAATATACATATATTATATTATATTTATATTATATTATATTATTGTTATTTTAGTATTATAATATATTATTATTATTATTTATTATATATATATTATATTATATTAATTATATTATATTAATTATATTATATTATATTATATTATTATTATTTTAGTATTATAATATATTATTATTTATTTATTATTTATTATTTATTATTTATTATTTATTATTTATCATTTATTATTTATTATTTATTATTTTTTTTATTATTTATTATTTATTATTTATTATTTATTATTTATTATTTATTATTTATTATTTATTATTTATTATTTATCATTTATCATTTATTATTTATTATTTATTATTTATTTATTATTATTTATTATTTATTATTTATTATTTATTATTTATCATTTATCATTTACTATTTATTGTTTATTATTTATTATTTTTTTTATCATTTATTATTTATTATTCGTATTATTCTTATTTATATTATACTATATTATATTATTATATATATATACTATATTATCAACTATATTATAATCACATCATACCATCATATAATACTAACTTCACAGTACAACAAAAACCAAAGCCTACCCGGTAATGTTTATATTCCTACAGAAATATTAAAACCCTTATATGAAGAATCGTATGACATCCTTAGATCATGGGAGGAAAAAGACTCTAGTCCTTATTTTGGTAATCTTATGTGCTATAATTTAGCCAGATCATTAGTTGCCTATGGTACAGGAGAATCAGGTGCAAATTTAATAATACAGACTTCAATTAAAGGTAAAATTGATAGTATTTATAGTGATTCCTTTAAATCTCCAATTGAAGATATTCAATTTTCTTCATCTGGTGAATATTTAGCTGTTAAAACTTTTTTCGGAATAAATGTTATTCATATTGATTTAAGAAATAAATTAAATGTAAATGAAATTGCTCATATACCTGATAAAAATTTTTTTACCATGTGTTTTAATAATAAATATCCAAAACAGTTAGCTACTATATCACCTCTTTCTAATGGTTCAATTATACGTATTTTTGAATTAAATTCATCTATAAATGAATTTTCAGAGTTATATAGTATTCCGATATATTATGAAAATCAAATTAATGACAATTTAATTAATAATAGCAAAAAGAAAAAAAAATTATATTTTTCGAAAATTTGTTGGACTTCAGATTTAAATACTATACTTGTATCTATAAATAACACGCTTTATTTTATAGAAATTCATGGTAAATCTAATATAAAGTCATCATATGATGTAAATGAATGTTTTAAATCCAATTCTATTATATTAGATATAAAACACATTGGAGATTATCTTATTAATGAAAAGGATTTTTGGAATGAATCCAATACATATGATTGTATGTCGCATTTTATTTTAACTAATCATTCTTTAATTTTATTTGATGCAAGGTTTTTTAAACAATCTTTGCTAGAATGGAAATTACCCTATCCTTATTATTCGGATTTATCTTTAGCATTCAGTATTTCTCCTTTAAGATATATACATGATAAAAAAATAACTTCAAATGATTCAAACCTTGAATATTATTTAGGAGTTTTAGTTTATTCTAGAAATCCTCTTGGGAATACTTGTGCTTTGTTATATTCTTTTTCAACAATATATGATTTTCCTAAAAGTTTCAATCCATCAATAATAATTCTTCCTACTTCAAAACAATTATCCACACTTTGTTTAAGACCACAAGTTGTTAAGGAGACAGTAGAGAGGGCTATTTCTCAAAATACTCGGCTTTCATTTAATAAAGTATTAGAGAGATTATGTAAATTATATATTGATACTCAGGATAAGGATCTTGAAGTAAAATCACAATTATATATGCCTTTAAAATCTGGTGAAAGTGTTGATTTAGCAAATGAAGTACATTGCGATTTTAATTCAGAAGAATTTGATTTTGATGATGATTTTGATGATAATTTTGATGATAATTTTGATTCTGATTCTGAAGTTGAGGATACTAATATTGGAATTGATGGAAAGGAGAAAGGAGATTATATTGACAATGATTATGGAATTTTAAGCAAATCAAAATTTGTTTGTAAAGTTGGAAAATCTACTAGATGGGTTGATCTTACAAAAGTTTATAAAAAATTTGATAATTATGAGGTTTTATTAAATGGGAGACAGGGATGGAATAGAGTTAATATGGATAATAAGGATATATATGATTTATTTTTTAGTTTAAAAGAAACATATCTACTAGGACTTCCGAAGAACTTACCTGATAAAGTTTATAGTCGTCGAGAAATTGTTCTTGAGCAAATTGCGGATAATTTACATACTATTAAAGAAAAAAAAAATGGAAAAAGCAACTTAATAAAGATTAATGATGAACGAAGAAGGGTTGGAGATGTTTTTATGAAGGTTGTAGATTATCCTGCCAAGTTTAATGTTTCTAAGAAAATAACACAATTTGTTTCAACATGGGATTCGATAGATGAAATAATAAAACGGTTTGATATTTTGGACGATGAGGGAGATGACAATGGAGGATTAAGAAAGGATAATTTTGATTCAGTTAAGGAGGGCCGTTTAAATAGTGTACCTACTCCTTCTATTAGAGTGAGGCAAAATCGAGATGGGAGGGTGGAAGATAGTTTTTACATGGAAGGAGACACGACCATCCAATTCAATACAGGCAGTCAAGTGAATTCAAACAGTCAAATGAGCAGTCAAATTAACAGTCAAGGACTAAGATCAAGTCAGAGATCAAGTCAGAGATCAAGTCAGAAAAAAAAAAGAAGACATGGCTTTGTATAGTATAGTGTGTGTATTGTGTGTATTTGTTTTATTTGGTTTATATTTATTTGTATGTATGTATTGTGTATATGTATTGTGATGTATGTATTGTGATGTATGTATGGACCGCCCCGGTTCTTCTAGCGAATGCGTTGCATATTTAATTCGTTTTTGTTTCCTGGAATAGGGTATTTATATTATACAAGACGTTCATTATAAATACGAATAAATAACAAAAAAAAGAAAGAACAATACAACAAAGAGGCCACCGAGAACAATAATGAAATAGTAACAATAACAAATACTAACAAATATCATCAAATATGAACAGTCGAACACCGAGCAAAACCGAGGTGCCAACTGGTGAATGGAAACATCCAGCATTAGAAATTATTCAAGAAAGATTAAAAACTCATTCATTTACACAACAAAGTGCTAAAAAAATATTTTTAAATGCATTAGGATGGATTTTATATGTATTATTAAAAACTATTTATGGATTAATAAAAAAAAGCATGAATAATATTAATTTTGATGATTTAGATACTAATTTTAACGATTTTAATGTTGAAAATTCTAAGAAATTTATAAATATTTTTAATAAATTAATTATTTATTTATTAATAAAACCTTTTTTTAATATTTTAAATTATTTTCCAAATTGGTTTATTTTATCTTTAAATAGTATATTTTTTAAATATGGTGAAACTATTGGTATTTTATTACAGATTTTATTTGCTTATAATATATTTCAATCCTCTTGTAAATTATTACTAAAACCTGAGGATTCTCATTTAGACAAATCTATGAAACTGACTCCTATGCAAAAGAGATTAATGGGATTAACGCCTAGAGGAACGCATGTCTATGGATATGTGAATGTAAGTTCGAATTCAAATGAAAATGCGAATGGCGATGTAAATGCGAATGGCGATGTAAATGCAAATGCAAATGCAAATGCAAATATGAACTTAAAATCAAATTCTATTATTGAAGGTATTACTCCGCCAAAATACCCAAAATCATCACCTCGCCTGATGAGATCTTCACCTTCACCTTCACCACTAACATTAAGACCAGGACTTTCAAATATATTATCATACAGTCCATCTACACCTACACCTAGTAATTTGAATTCAAGTTTGGGCTCCAATTCAATAAGTTCTATAACAAAATCTATAGTGAATTCTATATCAAAATCATCAACAAAGAGTACTATATCAAAATCTTTAACAAATTCTAATTCTAAATCTATTGTAAATTCTACACCTACATTAAACTCTACATTAAATTCTACATTAAATTCTACATTAAATTCTACATTAAGCCCTTCATCCAACTCTACATCAATTTCTTCTCCTATTTCATCTTCGTCTACTCCTTCTTACAATAGCTATTCTCCTTCCGGAAGATATCTATACAACACATTGGGAGAACGGCGACGTTCGACTACGCCATACAAGGGGAAATGATGTACTTGTATGTGTATGTATGTATGTATATATGTATATATGTATGTATGTACTTGTATGTGTGTATGTATATATGTATATACATACATACATACATACACATTTACCCAAATATGTCTTGTAATTTCATAGTCTTATATACATGTTTATTTATCCTATATAGAAATAATATACTATAATATAAAAAATAATATAAAATAATATAAATAGAATAATAGAATAATATACTATAGTATAAAAAATTATATAAAAAATTATATAAAAAATTAAATAAAAAATAGTATAAAAAATAATATCAGATCAGATCAAATCACCTCTTTCCTCCCTTTACATGCTTAGCCTTATTCTTCTTTGCTAATCTTTTAGCTTTATGAGATTTATCCTTTTTAAGCTCATCTTTATATTTCATTGCCCTAAGAACCTTACCAACCCTTGTACTTGTCTTTGCCTTGATAGAAGTTTTTAATTGTTGTAATTTTTCCTTTTGAGATTTCTTCCTACCAGTCTTAAGATCCTTCGTAGTTAAAATATCTTTATTTGATTTTAAAGTATCAAGAATATGTGGTTCAATTAATTTATCAACAGTACCAGGATCTTTACTTGGTTGACGTAAATAATATAATTTTGATCTTCTTGGCTTATTTGCTGCTTTACGTATAATAACAAATCTATTTAATTTTGGTGAAAATAATTGAACAATGATTTCTGTTGCAATTTTTGCTACATGAGTACGTACTAAAACACTTGTTCCTAAATCTTTTCTATAAATACCTAAAACTGTACCAATAAAAGCCCTTTCTTTTTCCATTTTAACAAATACAATATCACCTGATTTAATACCATTATTATTTTTATTATTATAATTATGATTATTATTTCTACTTAATAATTGTCTTCTCCATCCTTTTGGATCAAGTTTTAATGCTAATTTTTTTTTTATTTCTTCTAAAAGATTAACTCCTTTTTTTTTTGAACTTTCAATTTGTGGTATAATTTCTATTTCTTTACTTTTATATTCTAATGTGTGTGCATTACGAGAATGAATATTTAATATGTTTATTGTGTTTGTTACATTTACTTTATTTATTTTATTAAGGTTTTTTAAATTTTTTAAATTATTATGTATAGGCTTAATATGTCCAAGCATTGTGTACTAATTTGTATAATATATTGCAATTATATTGTAATTATATTGTATAATATATATTATATTATATATCGAATATACAGCGAATATAGTCAAATATACAGCAAATATACAGCAAATATACAGCAAATATACAGCAAATATATTCGAATATATCTTAAATAACTCGCAATATGCTGCTGTACAAAATTTTATATTATACACAAAAAATTCTATAGGAAGAAATTTCAAATTTAACCTTACCAAAAGAGTTCAAATTAATTATTTTCAAGATTGGATAAAGTACGTTAAAAGTTTGTGTTGCTATAGTGATTATTTGAAATATTATAGTAGAAAAACACATACAAACAAAATACAATCGCCATAGCAACAACATCTTATTTTATCTATTTTCTTAGCTTTTATTTAACTTCACCGGTGAAGTTTAAAGATATTATATTATTATATTATATTATATTATATTATTATATCATATTATATCGTATCATATCATATCATATTATTATACAGATTCTAAATGTCCCACAGGTTCACGTTTTTTCAGAAAAAATACATTTCCTACACAAATGGATTCATAGGCACTATAGGTAATACACCACTAGTTAAATTAAAAAACCTATCAAAAACAACAGGTTGTGAAATATTTGGCAAAGCAGAATTTTTAAACCCAGGTGGCTCAATTAAAGATAGAGCTGCCTTATATATTATTAAAAATGCAGAAATTAATGGAAAAATTTCTAAAAATGGTACTGTAATTGAAGGTACAGCGGGTAATACCGGAATTGGTTTAGCACATATATGTAGATCACGTGGATATAAATGTATTATTTATATGCCAAATACTCAATCTCCTGCTAAAATGAATGCTTTAAAATTATTAGGTGCCGAGGTTCATGCTGTTCCAGTCGCCCCATTTAATGATTATAATAATTATAATAATCAAGCCAAAAGACATGCTGAATCATTAAAAAATTCTGTTTGGACAAATCAATTTGATAATATTCAAAATAGAAGAGCACATATAGAAACAACAGGTCCAGAAATTTGGTTTCAAACTGATGGTTTAATAGATGCTTTTGTTTGTTCTGCTGGTACTGGTGGTTCATTAGCTGGTATTACAAGATCACTTAAAGATCTTTCTGATAATAAAACTCTTTCTTATCTTGCTGATCCACCTGGTTCAGTTTTATATTCTGCCGTAAATTCAAAAGGTAACTCTTTAGAAAGATCTCCTGGTTCTTCAATCACTGAAGGAATCGGTCAAGGTAGAATTACAAATAATTTAGCTCAAGATATTCATTTATTAGATGGTGCTTTATTAATTCCTGATAATGAAACTATTGTAATGTTGTATAATTTACTTGATAATGAAGGTCTTTATTTAGGTGCTTCTTCTGCTTTAAATGTAGTTGCTGCTCAAAAACTAGCTGAAAAATTAGGTCCTGGTAAAAGAATCGTAACTTTGTTATGTGATACTGCTGAAAAATATTCTGCAAGACTTTTTAGTAAAAAATGGCTTAAGGAAAAGAATTTATGGGATCCTCTTCCTCCACATCTTCAAAAATATGCTGTATTTGATTAATATACTAATATATTAATTTAATACTTTCATTAGGATCTGGTCTGTAGATATTTTTCTTTTTATTTTTGTTTATTGTGTATATTTTTGTTTATTATTCATTGTTATTATTTATTTATTCCCACTTTTATTTATTATTATATAGACACTATTTATTATATAATTTACTATCATTTAGATATTATGTTTTACACCATTTATTATATTATTATTATACTGATATTATCATTTATTATCATTTATTACTACTATCATTATTCGTAATCTTCAAAAGCCATTTTATTATCCTACCCATCTACGCACACTTTGAAACATTTGTATCCATGGTCCATAATCTCCCCATGAAGCATCCCTAGGAATATATGAATTAGCCTCCTTTAAAATAACTCTCTCAGGATGAGGCATTAAAGCAAGCACACGACCATTTGCATTTCTAATACCTGCAATACCAAGTGCTGACCCATTAGGATTGAATGGATATTTTTGTGTTACTTTACCATAGTTATCAACATATCGAATGCATACAAGCTTTTCACAATTCTTTTTATCTAAATCATTCGCAAATGTAGCACGTCCTTCACCATGTGCAACCACCACAGGGAACTTAGATCCTCGCATTCCATGTAAAAATACACAAGGTTTAACCTCTTCAATAGAATCTTCTAATAATAAATCTTCTGCACTTGTTTCCTCCACTTTTTCTTTAAGTTTATTATAATTTTCTTGCTCAATATTTCTAGAAACTTTTGAACCTAGCATAGTTCCAGAGTTATGCTGACTATCTAAAAGACCAATATCTGTTCCAGACGAAGCAGCAGAAAAACTATTTGCAATACTACTTGTACCACTTGAAGTTCCTTTGGATATCGAGTTTCCTGTTTCACTAGTACGCTCATCATCAACTTCAACCATAGAAACACGAGCTTCATATTGCTCAGATAAATTTCGTTCAAATGTCGGCCAACAACTTGTACCAGGAATAATACTCTTCAGCCTACTGAGGAATTGGCATCCATTACATACACCAAGAGCAAATGTATCTTTTCGAACATAAAAAAAATTTTCAAATTCACGACGTAAATCAGCATGCCATAAAACTGACTTGGCCCAGCCAGCTCCAGCTCCAAGTACATCACCATATGAAAACCCTCCACAAGCAGCTAATCCAACAAAGGAATTAAGCGACATTCGACCACTTAACAAATCAGTCATATGAACATCAACAGCATCAAATCCAGAAGCTAAAAATGCATGAGCCATTTCAACTTGTCCATTGATACCTTGTTCTCTAAGAATAGCAACACGTGGTCTTGATCCAAATGGACGAGGAATTACTTGAACACCATTCGAAGTGAAAAAATCAACATTTCGAACATCAAATGTAAGTCTATATGAAAGTCCTGGATCTGAATTATCTAAAATATTCGCATACTCTTGATCTGCAGTCACAGGATTATCCCGCAGTCGTTGCATCTTGTAGGATGTGTAAGCCCAAGCTTGTTGTAATTCAGCTCTAGTAGATACTAAAATGTTCTCACCTTCTTTAGAACGAATGTTTAATGTTTGTTCTTTTCTACCTATAATATCAGCAATGACTATAATATCCTCTATTGGCACCCCATGAGTTGTCAATGTTTTTGAAAAAGAAATAATGTCCTTTTCACGAACTTGAAATACTGCCCCAAGTTCTTCGTTAAATAAATATTCTAATGCTTGACTGCTGGAAACTGGAAGCATAATATCTAAACCACACCTACCAGCAAAAGCCATTTCAACCAAAGTAGTGAATAAACCACCATCTGAACGATCATGATAAGCTAAAACAATATTATCATTTGGAGGCGTATGTAAAGAAATAGATGCATTTATAAATCCCTTTAATATATTCGTATCAACCACATCAGGAGCTTCATCACCCAAAGATCCATAAACCTGTGCAAATGCTGAACCACCTAAACGCCTTTTACCTCGACTTAAATCAACTAATATCAGTTTAGTTTTTCCAACAGCAGAACCAGATTCATCCACATCATTTTCAGAAAGAATTTGAGGAGTCCATGTACGACCAACTTCATTTACACTACTATATGCTGTAATGTTCACTGAAACAGGGGAAATTACTTCTCGAGGAGTTCCAGACTCATCGTTCCATTTCATCCTCATTGAAAGCGAGTCTTTTCCAACTGGTATCTCAATTCCAAGTGCAGGACATAAACCAATTCCAATGGCTTCAACAGCTTCATATAGTAAAGCACCTTCACCTTCGTGTGAAGGCGCAGCCATCCAATTAGCAGAAAGTTTGACATGTTGGAGTCCTGGTATATTTGCAGCGTTCAAATTAAGAAGAGATTCTGCAACAGCCATACGAGCACTAGCGGCGGCATTAATCAAAGCCAAAGTAGGTCTTTCTCCCATAGCAAACGCTTCACCAACATGATTATAATGAACTGGGGAAAAAAAATCTTTAAATAAAGAAGAATCTTCATGTTTATTTTCATTAAGTACAGTAGTCAAACTTAATTGTTCTCCAATAGAAGCACGTGTAACAGCAACATCAGCAACAGGAACCTGCCAAGGTCCAACCATTTGATCACGCACTGTCAAACCACCAACCGATCGATCTCCAATTGTAATAAGGAAATTCTTTGAGCCTACAGAAGGAAGTTTAAGAATCCTAAAAAAGGCATCTTTGTAAGAAGGTACTATAGAGGTTGTAACAAATGGCTTGAGTTTATTTAGTTTACGAGAAGATGTTATACTCATTTTTGGAGGTTTTCCGAAAAGTGTATGCATATCCAAATCAATAACGGGGGATTTTCCATCTTTATCAGTTACTATCAACCGTTGTTCAGCAATAGCGTGACCCACTACAGCAAATGGTGCACGTTCACGTTCACATATTGCAGCGAATTGATCAACTTTATCCTGTGCTACTGCCAATACATATCTTTCTTGTGCTTCGCAACACCATATTTCCATTGGAGAAAGACTTGGATCAGTATTTGGTACATTGCGTATTTCAAATACACCACCTACACCATTATCATGAACCAATTCTGGGAAAGCATTTGATAAACCACCAGCACCCACATCATGAATACATAATATGATATTTGAATTTTTCGCATTAATATTACTGTTGTTATTAGTACTGATATTTTCATCCGAAACAATACTTTCGGAAGAAACAGAAGGAGAAATCTTGTTATTAGATGAAATACCTATAGCTATACAAGCATTGATAACTTGCTGTGCTCGTCTTTGCATTTCAGGGTTACTACGCTGTACAGACGCATAATCCAAACTAGCAGAACCTTCCCCACTAGCAACCGAAGAAGCTGCACCCCCACCTAAGCCAATCAGCATTGCAGGACCTCCCAATACAATAAGGGCAGTGCCAGGAGGAATTTTTTGATTTTTAAGAGCATTATCAGAACGAACATTTCCTACACCACCTGCTATCATTATAGGCTTATGAAAGCCACGAACTTCAAGTTTTCCATGAGCGTTAATAGTAGTAGTTGTTAATGTTCTAAAGTAGCCAGTCAAACAAGGACGACCAAATTCATTATTAAAAGCGGCGGAGCCGAGTGGAGCTTCCATCATGATATCTAAGGCGGAAGAAATATGAGACGGGCGGCCAACATCAACTTCCCATGGTTGTTTAGCATCTGGAATATGTAAATCAGAAACCGCATAACCAGATAAACCGGCTTTTGGAACGGAACCACGTCCTACTGCACCTTCATCACGAATTTCACCACCTGAGCCAGTTGCAGCTCCTTGAAAAGGCGAAACTGCGGTAGGATGATTATGAGTTTCTACTTTAATTAAAAAAGGAACTTTTTCTTTTGTGGGGATCCATAATTTTGAATTTGAATGTGGAGTTAAAAAGCAAGATATTGGGGATGGGGTGCCTTCAATTACAGCAGCATTATCAGAATAAGCTGAAATTGTGAATTTATTATTTTTCTCATGAGTATTTCTAATCATTTGAAAAAGAGAATAAGGCTTTTGTTCAGCATCAATTTTCCAATCAGCATTAAAAATTTTATGTCTACAATGTTCTGAATTTACTTGAGCAAACATAAAAAGTTCGACATCAGTTAAAAGATGAGAAGAAGGTGCAAATGCGTCAACAAGATAAGAAATTTCACCTGCAGATAAAGCCAAACCATATTCTTTATTAGCAGCTTCTATAACATCTTTAGGATGCTTTGATAAGTTGAATTGAACTAAAGGTTTTGATTGATTTATTTTGAATAAATCATCATAATTAGGAGCATGTTTTGGTACAAATTGAGTCATGCGATCATACATTTTATCTATAAAAATACCATTCTGTAAATGTATTTGTAATGGGAAACCTTTTCTTACTGAAATCATAAAAGCGATTCCACGTTCAATTCTTTCAACATAATTAGATAGCCCACAAACATGGGCAATATTAGTTGCTTTTGAAGACCAAGGAGAAGTGGTTCCTGGACGCGGAATAACCCTAATAAGATAAGTATCTGGCACTGAGACAGTATCAGCATTTTCTGATATGGCATTGATGAGTTTTGAATAAAGAGCATCATTAGTATCAGGCGGTTGATCATATTGAAGAAGCGCGTTAAGAAGTTTTCGCTGTTGAGAATTTATATCTAATAAAGGTGAAGAAAGGGAAGAATTTATCTTACTTTCAAGGGTTTTTTCAGAATTATTTGGTAAATTATCAACTTTCAAAGCTATATAATGTACGTAAATGGCGCGAACATTTGTAACTGCCGATGAATTTACGCAAGTATTGATACTAGCAATCAAAGAAGCTATACGAAATTGCGAAAGAGCAATTGGACCAGGAAGAGTTAATAGTTTTTGTGATTCCATTTTAAATATATAAAGATGAAAAGTTGTGGTAAAGTATGAATCGAGTCAAAGTGTCAAATGAATGAAGAATAGTGAGTAACCAAGTGTGTAAATTATAATGTATTAGATATTAGTTAATCTCATATAAAAATTTAGATGTTAATCTAGATAGGTTAGTATCTACAGAATAGGAAAATTCTTCTTTTTTATTTCGTGCAAATAATTATTTACCATTTGCTAATTAAAATCGGTAAAAAAAAGAAATAAAAAAAAAAAAAAATAAAACAAAAATAAAAAGAAATAAAAAAAAAAATAACAAAATAAATAAACTTTCACTTACATTATAGTTTCTGAAAATTGCTGCGTCCCTTATTTTGAATTTTTATTTATTGTTAAAATTTCAACCTTTTATTTAATTTGGTATTTCTGTTATTGTTTTGATTGTTTGTATTATTATTATTATTATTATTATTATTATTATTATTTTATTAATTAATTATTAATTATTATTTTATTTTATTTTATTATTATTATTATTATTATTATTATTATTTATTGCTTATTATTTATTATTATTATTTATTATTATTATTTATTATTATTATTTTATTTTATTATTTTATTATTTTGTTTATTATTTTATTTTTCTCCCGTTGGTAAAAAAGTAAAATAGTAAAATAAAATAAAATAAATAAAATAAATAAAATAAATAAAATAAATAAAATAAATAAAAAATAAAATAAATAAAATAAATAAAATAAATAAAATAAATAAAATAAATAAAATAAATAAATAAATAAAATAAATAAATAAATAAATAAATAAATAAAATACTAAGCTAATTTGAAAATAATAATAAATAGTATATTATATGCATTAATATAATATAATATAATAATAATTGTTCTATGATTATTTTATTTTATTTTATTTTATTTTATTATATTATATTATATTTTATTATTATTATTATTTTTCTCTTATAGTATTTATTTTATTATATCTTTAGTGGTTTTTCGCAGTTTTAGTTAGCAGCATTGATATTTTTATTATTATTATTATTATTATTATTATTATTATTATTATTATTATTATTATTATTTTTATTTTATTTTATTTTATTTTTATTATGTTATTGTATTGTGTGGTAAAAATTTTTTGTTGTGGTGGAAAAAGATAACAACGATTGTTATGGAGATGAAAAAAATAGCATATAATATAATAAAATAAAAAACATAAAAAACATAAAAAAAATAAAAAAAAATAAAAAAAAAATAAAAAAAAAATAAAAAAAAAAATAAATATACATAATAAACAAAAAAATAAACTAAGATAAAAAAATAACAGTAATAGAAAATTAGAATGCATTTAATAAATAATCAATGCATTTAATAAGTAGTAAAACGTATAATACAATAAATATTCCAATGTGATAATTATTTACAAGTAAATAATGAAAACAAAATAACGTAACAATAAGCAAAAGCGTATTCAAATTTTAAGAGTGTAATATAGTAAATATAGTGTATAGCGTAAAACATATCATATCACATATCTATAACATAACACTGAATATCAAACAGACCGCTTTCGGGAATTAGTGTCATCTGAATCGGATTTACGCTTTTTGTTGGAAGATACATTTGCACCACTGTCGTGCTTATCATCATCACCATCTGAATCTCCACTTTCATCCCCACTCTCACTCTCATCTTCCAAATCAATTTCCTCACTTTCATCTTCAAGTTCCTCATTTAATGCTTCAACATACAATTTAACCGCATTAGGATATAAATTATCTGCAATTTCAATAGCTAAATCACATACATCATCAGAATCACTATCTTTAATTGGTGAAGCAAGCCAAGAGAAAAATGTTTTAGCTTTTGCTTTAGCTTTTGAATTGGAATTTGAATTTAAACTTGTGTTAGGTTTTACAAGTTCCTTACCCTTTTTCCATTTAATTTCCACAGCCTCAGATGTATATCTACCTTGTTCATCATTTTCTTCAAATATAAATTCTTTCTCAATTATTGGATCCTCTAAGTAATCATTAGGACCAAATTCAAATATAAGTTTAAAACTTCTTACATCTTTTTCATTCCTAGTCACATGAATTTCAGCTAAATCTTCCAACAACTTTTCTTCTTTAGGATTAACATATGCTTCTATTGTTTCTCCGAATTGTTCTAATACCATTGGCCAAAATCTTGGTATTTTTTTTAAAATGTCTCTTCTTTTTTCAAATAGTGGTGCATTTAGTTTAGTTTGATACGTTACTGTATGTTAATATATAATATATAACTATGTAAATATAATATATAATCATGTAATAATAATACTACATTACAATAGACCATTAGCACAACTTACATGTCTTTAAATCAGTTTCTATAAATTCTTTTTCTAAATCTCTAAGTGCTTCAATTTCGCTTGAAAGAATTCTAATAGTTAGTAAATAGATTTAAAAACAATAAAAAAAAAACAGTAAAAAATAATAAAAAAACAATACTAACTTTTTCTCCTCTGCATCTTTTTTTTCAACTTCACCCATCCTATGTATATTTTACAATATATATTTATAATATATATTGATATTAATCACTTTAGTTAATGTCCCGATACGTTAATAATAATAATTAATTAGAAACTAATGCACTAGGATAAACGTCAAATTGTTCAACATATATATATATATATCACGCCCTTTCTGTTACCATAGATACCACAGAATCTAAATGGAAATGATTACATAACTATATTCTGCACCAGAACAAATCAAATAGTTATAATACGTTATTATATTTTGTATTATATTTTATAGCATATATCATTTAATATGCTATTAAATATACTTTTTATACACTGTATAAATAATATATACATATAAATATATAGTATAGTATATTTAAAAATAAATTTAAATATACAATTTCAACCATACCCTAACCACTAAATTGATCTTAGTACTTACAGATTGTATACAAACAATATACAATGACTATAGAATATAATATAATACAATATAACAAACAATACATATCCATTCAATGTAATCAAAATACATATATTATAAATCTATAAACATACATAAATTCAATGTTTAAATTATTCATTCTTTTCTATTTCTTCTTTATGTGCAATATCAGCGTACCGAATGCCACAATATACACATGGGATTGGCTGTGGTTTATCAAGATTAATAAAAACTTTCTACAAAAAAGTTAGAATTTTGAAAACTGCATAAACAATCAAAAACAAAAACAAACAAACAAAACAAAAAACATAAATAACTTACAGGATGTCCTTGAGCAATATCATCTACTCCTTGACAAACAGCAGTGCGATCATTTACATATCGAATTGGTTGTTTAGAAATAAGCTCCATAGCAGAATAAGGCGCTGGTTGAGCACTCAAGTCCATTCCAGCAAATCTAGGCCCAGTCATTGCCTCAGAGCGTGGCCGTTGTTGTTTAGTCCATGTTTCAACACGATTTGGAGCTTGTTTAAATTTTGCTAATATATTTTTTTCCTCAAAACTAAGTTCTTTTCCTTCTTTTTTAATTTTTTCTAATTCTTCTATAGATTTGTGTTCACTTATACTTTCTTGATATTTTTCTGTTACTTGACTTTTTTCTTTAACACTACTTTCAACACTTGATACTGAATACCATTTATTTTTTGATATATCAACTACTTTTGTTCTTAAGCCAAGAGATGGCACATTTTTCGATATTCTAAAAATTCTAAACATCTCAATTGGTTAGTTTTTGAAACAAACAAACAAACAAACAAACAAAACAAAACAAAAAAAACCTTACTATATGTATAGTTATATATCTATTTATTATAAATAAATAAAAAACTAAATGATTCAAAAATACTTAGATTATAATAAATGAACAGTAACAATCAATTATTTAATTAATCTGTTCTCGTCATTCTCTATAAGTAAACCTTAATCTTTAAATCAATAATACAATATTGCCATGGCGACATTATATCATATATTTACTTATTCTAACAAAATTTTATTGGATACTTATTGTCAAGGTAACATAAAATAAATTTATATTGCAACGAAAAAGAAAACAAAAATTCTAAAATTAGATGCTATGGAAACGCGTATTCACAGTTAATGTAAACATCATAGAACAAAAATCAAACAAATAAAAAAAAAACCAAAAAAAAACCAAAAAAAATAAAAAAAACAAATAGAAAATACAACTTTGCCAGAGCAAACAAATATTAAAAAAGGCATATAAATTTCAACATCTTTTAGATTTATATATTACAAAAGGAAATATATTCAGATTGTATTTAGATTTATCTAGCATTTACTAATAATTATACAGAAATACTTAAAATAATTAGTATCCTTATATTTGTAATAGGTTTTTTATTTATAAAAGCAGCGGCAAAAAAAAGTATCCATGACGATGGATGGTGGACAGAAAAAGACTGAATTGAAAATTTCAAGTTTAAGCCCAAATTTAGACGCAAAATCAAATTTAAACTCAAAGAATAAACCTAAATCTAAATCTAAATCTAAAAATGAGTTGAAAACTTTGAAAAATTCAATTAATGATTCAGATTCATTAAGACTATTTGTTGCGCAAATATTTCAAGATTCTCAGAGAACAATTGCTGGTCATAGAAAACTTTCAGAAGCTTTAAAAAATGTTCATATTGAAATGATAAAATCTAATAAGGAGGATGAATTTAAAAAAATTATTATTGATATGATAAATCATATATTAGTTGTTAAAAAAGGAGAACATTGTGCTGATAGAACAGTACGTTTTATTGCTCTTTATATAAGAACAATCCAAGAAATTCCAATAACTGATTCTTCTCAATTTGTAACATTTAATTCCTTTACTAGTGAAATAATTCATTACCTTTTGCTTGGGGTAAGTGCGAAGGATAAAATTGTAAGGTTTAGAGTTGCTCAACTTTTAGCTACAGTAATAAATTCTTTAAAGGAAATGGATGAACCTTTATTTTTATCTTTAAGAACAACTTTAATGCATAGACTTTTTGATAAAGAACCTAGCATAAGAGTACAGGTTATTTTAGCAATATCTAGATTACAAGATAGTAATGATGATGATGGAAAATATGTAAATGAAGTTTTAAGACAACTTTTACAAAATGATCCTTCTCCAGATGTTAGAAGAGCAGTTTTATTAAATATCGAAAAAACACCTAAAACATTACCATACTTATTTGAAAGAGCAAGAGATTCTTTTGCTTTAAACAGAAAATGTGTTTATTTACGTACAATGAAGGATATAGGAGATTTCAGATTATTGTCTTTAGGGGTAAGGGAAAAACTTTTAAAATGGGGTTTAAATGATAGAGATGATTCAACAAGAAAAGCTGCTTCAAAAATGTTTGCATTTAGTTGGGTTGAAAATGTAAATAATGATTTAATTGAGCTTCTTGAAAGATTAGATGTAATCAATTCTTCAATTGCTAATGAAGCAATGATTACCTTGTTTAAAACGCGTCCAGAAATCGTAGAAAAAATTGTTTTTCCTGATACATTTTGGAATAATTTAACTGCCGAATCAGCTTTTCTTGCCCGTTCTTTAAATGATTATTTGGCTGGATCTGACCAGGCTTGGTCTGAAAAATTCCCAGAGTTATCTAAACTTGCACAATATATTGAATACTATATTAAACAGATAGATTTTGCATCTGAAGATAATATATCAGTTGAAAACAGCTTCATTGCAGAACAATTGATGCATATAGCTTCTTCAGGTGATTACGGTGATGAAATCGGCCGCAGAAGTATGCTTAGTGTTTTAAGAAATACAATTATGTCACAAGACGCTACAGAAAATTTAATTAACATTGCGATTGAAGTTTTACATAAGATTTCTTCGAGCGAAAGTGATTTCACTTTATTAATGGTGGAAATGTGTAACGATATTCATGATTTAGCTTATAATGCAAGTCCTTCTCGGGTGGAGGAATCTTTTTCTGAATTAAATGTAAGCAATGTTCAAGGAGAAATGATCCCTAATGCATCATCACCTATTTCAAACTCAAATCCCAATAATAATATGAATAATTTTAACGATAGCGAGAATCATTCAAGTAGAAACAAAGAATTAACTAAGAAAGAGTTGGCCGCTTCAATTAAATGTCTTTTTATTATACAAAAGACCTTACAGTTAAATTCGGAGCCAATTCAACGAAATTTGCATCTTCCAATAGTATTGCCTAATATTATTTTGCCCGCTGTCCGAAATCACAATTCACTTATAAGAGAAAAAGGTATTTATTGTCTTGGTATTTATTCTTTATATGGAAAGAGCATCGCAATTGAATATATACCAATATTTATTAAATGTCTAGCTCATGGGCATGATAGTTTAAAAATAGAATCTGCAAAAATTTTGACAGACATTTTAATTTATTTTGATATCAGTCTTGACGATGATAGTATTGAGTTGGATTTTGGAAATTCAGCAAATATATCTAATAATGACGTATTTAATAAACTTTTGCTTTCATGTGCGACGGCAACAGCATCTGGTGACGAGGATGCGAACCTGGAATTGCAATCAGTTTCAGTAGAGGCATTATGTAAACTTATGTTATGGGGGATGATTAAATCTGAAGATGTGGTGAAAACTTTAGCGATATTATATTTTCATCCTGAAACTTCAGAGAATAATGCCTTGAAACAAATTCTTTCGTACTTTCTTCCAGTCTACTGCCATTCACATAAAGATAATCAAGCTCTAATGAGAAAAGTTACTGTAAAAGTATTACATATTTTATTTAATTTAGAATATGATCTTGAAGAATACATGCTTTCACCTGCCCAGATTGGTGCACAAATGATAGATTGGACGGATCCACATAAAATTGTTACACTTGGAAAGAGAAATTCAAGTGCAAGAGATGAGAATGGTTTGAATTTAGATATGACTGATGTAAACTCTCATTTAAATCTTTCTATAGATTTTTTGCGTGCAATTCATGAATGCGATATTAAGGAAGAAAGAAGGTTTTTTGCCTCTCTGCTGCCTAAATTACATTTTTTTCCAAATTGTGAGCCGAAATTAATTTCACTTGCACGTGCTATGGTGAATGAATTATTGGAGTCAGATCGAGTATTTGATGCATACACAAAGAACTACTTGACTAAATTTGGTAATTTATTAGATAAAATGAATCCCAATTCACAAGAGGATAATAGTTTTAAGGAAACGAAGGACGAGATAAGTTTGGAGCATAAAGATAGTGAAGTTCCACAAAAGGTTAAAATTGAAGTTGAAGACAGTAACAGTATTATTAATGATAATGTTAAAGAAATCAATGAGAACGGAAATGATGGCGTTGCAGATATTAGTATGGAGATAGAAGAAAATGCAGAAGAAGATGATGATTTTGATGAGGATAGCGAAGTTACTCTTAGTTAATGAGTAATAAAATGCAGATAATGAGAGGAAAAGATAAAATTCTTTTGTTAGAAATTTCTCTAAACAGATAACGAAAGAATGGATTGACTCTCAATATCAATGCTATTGTATAAATAGGAATTAATATTTGATATAGTCTCATGAGGTTCTTTTACTACACAATCATTACACCATGCACATTAAACATGTCATCTTGATGAGGGAGCAAAAATAAATTTCAAATTTCAATGCACTAGGCTTATTCTAGCCAATATGAACTAAGTATAACTTTGATAATTGGTAATTTCTGTTTGGAAGTTCATTTCAGTTAAGAAGCTATGATGTTAATCATTATATAATTATTCATTATATAAGCTACTAAGCATTTTAAGATTCTAAACCAAGAGTGATTGTTTTCTATTGTGCATCATCAGCTCAGTGGGACTTTGCTAAACAAGAAGAAATATTATTTTATTCATTTAACTTTGCATTTCTACAACCTAGAAACTTGAAAGAATTGACTACATTATGAAGCAAAGAAATTACTTAGAGCATAACAAGACTAAAAAAAACTTTAGGTTCAAAATGCAGTATAAAATTCTATTATATTTTTATTATTTGATACTATTAACTTCCTAAAGAAAAATTCTGAATAGAATACAGTCTATAGTCACGTGACCTTATTGATGCCCACAAACAAAGGAGGGTAATATACCAAGGGGCAGGGTTTAAAATTTTTGCAAAGGCAACCAAAAACGCGAGCAAAAATCAGAAAATAATAAAAAATATTAAACCCCATTAAAACCTTAAATAATTAATTGTTAATATTGCTTGTGGAGGATCAATATTTAAATAATTAAATTTTTGTAGCGAATTTTAAATCGCATATAAAATCATAAAAATTCTAAAGAAAATTAAAAAATAAATAACACTGCATAAGGAAAAAATATAAATTTTTTTTTTAGTAAGCGGTACATTTATTTGTTTTATTTATTTTTCTGGACATACGTTAGAAAATATTTGGGTAAGGGCATGTTTTTTCTAATAATCAAAATTGCTTTTTTTTTCATAATATTAACAAAATTTATGTTGCTTTATTTGGAATTTTTTTTATTTTATTTACTGGTTAGTCGACAGCATTTTTATTTGAAATTGTATTGAATTTATAATATTAGATTCAACATATCATATACAAAACGACAAGAAGTTTTTGTTTATAGGTGCTGTTAGTTTGTCTAAATATATAAATAAATATATTCATATATATAGAGTATATCAATATATTTATTCAGTATATATTTATAATTGTTAATATATTTATTTACTTATTTACTTATATGTATATATACACGTGTACATATATGTGTAAGTAAATGTTTATATTTATATTTATATTTATATTTATGCTTATTATTTAGTAATACTACAAAATTATTTTGGATTGTGCATATGTTTATCTGGTTTATATATAATATATGATCACAATAATATATATATATATATATATAT
>JAJMCY010000208.1:0-22053 GCA_030565755.1 Ascobotryozyma cognata
ATATATAAAGAGCCCAAATAACGTAAAATTTTTTAAATAGTTTATTCATAATTATATATTATTTTTGTATAGTGTAACGTAAATAATCAAATCAAACGTATTTATAATGTTTATTTTGTAAAATACTTTCCAACTACAAATACAATATGTGCTGCTTCATAAACTTTTACAAAAGAAGACCTAAAAGGGTATATTATTCACCATGGAGTAAACAGAGCTCTGTTAACACTGTAAGAAAACAAGCTTTTCAAAATTTACTAAACACGTCACTAGAATATGTGATACCAGAGCCGGTTTATACTCAACCTACTACAAATACAAGCGGGAAAACAAGTTTTTATACATGTTGTGAATATTTTCCCGATTTGCAAAAAAACGAAACTTATACTACGTTTAGTCGCTTAGAAAGATTTACTGATACATTAGGAAGAACAATAAATAAATCACTACATAAATCTACAAATAAAAAGGTGGCGATATGGCTTGAATCAATTGAAAATTTTTAAAAATATAACAAAACACACGTATTTTTTACAAAAAAAATAAAAAAGAAAAAATTGCAGCACTAACGATTCCACTGTGGTCTCCCACCAGAGTACTAAGTCAGCTCTCGACAGTTTAACTACAGTTGATCGAACGGGGAACGGTACTTTCTATCGGATATGGCCGCAACTGGTAGCCAATTTGATTGGTTATTTTTATAATATTTTAAAATTTAATTTGCATGGTGTAAATTATTTTTTTTATTTTGTACAAGCAAAAAATGTTTAGATTTATATATTTTCTTTTCCAATAAGTTCATTAGAATTTAGCTATACTTTTAAATTTTAAAATATAATATATAAAATAATTAATTAAACTAATTATCTATCTGTTAATAGAAACTTGCAAAAAAAAATTTTTTTTAATACTTTAATTACTGAGAAAGCTTTGTTTTTTTTTCCTTATTTATTTAATTCATATTAAAATTATCCTGTCTTAGTTTACTGGGTTACTTTTCTTGTGACACTTAAAAAATTTCCAGATAAAATATTCCTGTTTAGGATCAAGAGAGAATCCCTTTTTATTTGTAGACAAACTAAACAATATACATTTCATTACAACTAAAGTACCTGAGTTTTAAAAACGCAGATAAATCAAAAAAAAAAAAAATATTCTTAACAAGGCTTTTACTAAAGCTTTTCTGTCAAGCGATTTGATTTTTTTGTTCGCAAATAAGAATACAATATCATACATTTTGTCATAACTTAAATAGTTAACTTTAAAAAGAATTAGAAAATCGTACTCAATCACGTGTTAGAAAATTGAAATTTTATATAATTTTTTTATTGAATCCCTGTTTAGGAATAACTTGTTTAATAGTTGATATGCTTTTTTTATTATAAAAAACCTAAAGTAACAAGTAAATAGAAGCTCGTTGATAAACCTACAGTACACTATCTCTTCCTTAAATAAATGAAGCCACATAAATGTATTCTAATATAACACCTTTAATTACTGGACGATCTTATTACTTTGAGTCTTGGTTGGCTGGGTTAAAAGAAAGAATCAGTATTTTCACAGGGACTATACAGGACATTAAGGGAATAGTATTAGTTTAGATGGTTTACATTCGAGATCAGCTGTATCACCAAATTCATTCAAATACTACGCTTCATTTAAATATACAGTTTTTGTAACAATAATAAAATCAATATCGGAGTGACTATTCTCAACTTTAGATTCTTTTAAGTAATTTGCATGTTTTAAAAATTCCAAAGTTGACAGATAGAGAAGAAACGATTGAGAAAGTTTTAGTGTTGCCATAAAAATTCGTGTTGATTAAAGATTATACTTAATAGTATTTAAATTTACCTTAAATTTAAATTCATAAGAATAACCTTATAAAAAGAAATCTAGATATTTTAGACCTAAATTCAGCAAAAAAAATAAAAAAAAATTATATCTAGCTACCTTTAAACACATATATAATTCGATACATTACTGGATACTTTTTTTTTTTTTTTTTTCATTTATTTAATTGATTTCATTTTTATTCTTCATTGCATTCTTTTGAAAACTTTCTACGCTCATAATTCTTTATTTACTATTGTTGCTAGGAGATAAATATAAAATATGAGGTTAGATAGTATGTGTATTAGGGTAATGTTTTTGTACTTAACCATCTTTTTAATCAAAACTGGGGCAAAAACTCTCAGTTGTATATTTAATACTGATCGCTTTTTCCATGATTATTATTATATGGTAGGCTTTTTTAAAAAAAATAATTTTATAATAAGTTTTAAATATGTATCAATTAATTATTATTATTTCTATGATTACATATTTGTATACCGTAAATTTTTTTTTTTTTTTTTTTTTTTTTTTTTTTTTTTTTTTTTTAATTTTTTTTTTTTTTTTTTTTTTTTTTTTGTCTATCTGTAGTCCATATATTAATTATTGTACGTCTATTGTAGATTTGTTAGAAACCTTTCGAAAACTTTGTCTAGAATTTATTTTTATTCTAAAAATATCTTTTGAAATCTAAATTATTTATATATACGAAATGAGAAATTGAAATTGATGATACTTTGTGGTTTTTTTTTTTTGTGCTTTGTAAATAATACGACGTAGTACTGATGATTTACGAAAATGATTACAGTCAAATTACGAACAATTATTAATACTGTAGTTTCCTATTATTTCTAATTGCATACTTTTATTCTGGGAGTGAATTGCGTATTAATGCTACTTTTTATGATAAAAACGTTGGTGGAAAGGTTTGCCGTACGATTGCATCGAGTTTGCTGTAATTGGTTTTCAATATTATCGTAAAATAATAAATGAAAAAATTGCATAATAAAAACAAAATCGATCTTTTAGGACGGTCTAGAATAAATAGCAAGGTTTACAAAAGAAAGTCTTCTGTTTAGCTCTAAATATATGTATTGTTGCAAATACTATGCTTATATGGAAACGATTTTTTTTGAACCCTAGAAATAGTTTATAAAGTGGCACTTGGTATGGTGATGTAATAAAGTAATAATTTATTTTATAATGATATTATGTAACATAATATAACGTTTTATAAAATATCAAAGTTACAAATTCAACTTTTACTTTTGATCATACAGAATACCACATAAAAATGATATTTATAATATATATCAAATTTAAATTAAGAAATATAATTCTAAAAATACTATATAAAGGAAGGAAAGTATTTCATTACTATTTCCTATAGTTGTTTAATTTCTTATATCTTTTATCATTTTATAATTATTATCGTACTTGGCAATGAAAAATATTCTTGTGAGTTTAGCTTTCCTTGTAGGAACCCTTTGCGTTCCTACACCTAAGAAAAGCGAATCAAAAAACGGAACAGAAAGTGAATTAAATTTATTTGGTGAAACTCAATTAATCCATAATAGTTATGCACCAATTATAAAGGAATGTCCACCAAATGAGCAAGCAAAAATAGACAGCAATTTAGTTTCTTTAGAAGAAATTGATTATATTGAAAAACGTCGTCCAAAAAATAAGGAAGCACTTTTAAAATTTTTTAAAAAAACCATTGGCAAACAAGAGGATTCTTCTATTAATTTAGAAGATTTTATTAAAAATAAAAATCTTACAATTGGCTTATCATTTTCTGGTGGTGGTTATAAATCTTTATTTTCTGGAGCTGGTCAATTATTAGGTTTAGATGATAGGGTCGAAAGCAAATCACCTTTATCTGGTATTTTACAAGCTTCTTCTTATATTATAGGTAATAATGAAGGTAATTGGCTTATTGGTTCTTTAATTGCACACGGTTTTCCAATAATATCTGAATTATTTAATTCTGCTGATATACTTAATTTTAATAATAGTTTAATTAATCCTTATGGGGACAATTTTAAACATAATAAACAGTATTGGGAAGCTATTAGTCAATCACTTGTTGATAAATATAAAACAGGTTTCCCTGTATCACCCGTTGATATTTTAGGCCGCGCATTATCATACCAATTGCTTGGTGAAAAAAAAAGGAATATTTTTACTCTTTCAAGTATTGCTAATTTGGATACTTTTAAAAATGTTGAAATGCCTTATCCATTATTCACCACTTCATTAATTAATGATTCACCTGCCTATCAAGATGTTTATTCTTTAGAAATGGGTCCTCACAAAATTTCCGCATATAAAAATTTTATAGGCTCCGCCCTTTCTACTAAATATTTTGGAACATATTATAAAAAGGATTTAGAATTCTGTTTTGAGAATTTAGATAATTTAGGTTTTTTAATGGCTATGAGTTCATCTTTGGATACTCCTTTAATTAAAGATCTTTTTGATCTTATAATTGAATATTCCCGAAATGAATATTTTCCTGGTTTTGAAGAATCAATGTTTAGGCGTTCTGACGTAAATAGCAATGATACAGATAAGCATCTTGTATTGGAGAATAGTCCTTTCGTTGAACAATCTGGTTCAAATATGTATACAGGTCCGGCTTTTAATACTAAGAATAGAGTTGGACTAAATGCATTTTTTGTTTCTCGGAGGAATGTTGATGTTGTCTTTTTGTTTGATAATACAGAAGACGATGATACTATATTGCCTACTTATCAAGCAGTTTATAATTCAATTCGAGATTTAGGTAATAGTTCAATTGAACCAACACAATCATTTTCTGAATGGTTTAAGAATTCGAAGTTACCAGCAAAGCCTGGCTTTTTTGGATGTAATTCGACTAGTACTCCTTTGTTAATTTATATTCCAAATGGATATTATACTAAAGATGTTAAAATACCATTTGAAGGTCAATCTACTTTTACTGAAGAAGAGATTGGTTCATTAATTAATAATGGTCTTGCTGGTGTATCTTTTAACAATGATAATTTACAGGATGATGATTGGTCTACTTGTATTGCGTGTGCAATGGTAAATCATAAATTGATGAAGGATAATAATGATTTTAAATTGCCTGAAAAGTGTTCCAAATGTTTTGAAACTTATTGTATTAATAGAATGCCAGAATATACAGAAGAAGAAAAAGAAAAAATAGAAGATAAAAACAATGAACAAAGGGAAAGACAAAAAGAAGTAAAAAGAAGACAAGATAAAGAAAAACTGAGACAAAATGAAGAACAAAAAAGACAAAAGGAAGAACTTCAAATTCAAGAAGAAGAAGAAGCACAGCGAAGAAGAGAACAAGACAAAGAGTATTATCCAACAGATACTCCATACGCTACTCATTAAACATTTTTAACATGGTTAAATTAAAAAGAAAAAAAAATTGTTTTTATATATTTACAAATAGTTAATATTACAATTGGTTTTTATGTGAGTAAATAATAAATCAATAAATAATAAATACTATATAAGAAATACAAAACGACTAAATTTTTCAAATAGATATTTGGGTTTTGAAAATAAGTAGTGAATGTAAGACTTTTAAAATCTAAGTTCATTCAAGATGCACTATCAATATGAGCCAAACCATGGTCTGACTATAATACAGTTGAATATAATATAAATGACTGGTATTACCATTTATTTAAAATTTATAGAAAAAATAAATTACAAGAATTTTAATATTTCATCTTAAAAAAACTGTTAATAGTTATAACTAGTAAAAAATTGCAGCACTAACGATTCCACTGTGGTCTCCCACCAGAGTACTAAGTCAGCTCTCAACAGTTTAACTACAGTTGATCGAACGGGGAACGGTGCTTTCTATCGGATATGGCCGCAACTGAAAACCTAAATTTATTGGTTAACTTTATAAAATAAAATATAAGTATTTTTATTGTACTTTTTTTTTAAATATTATTAACGAATTATCAAATTAGGATTCAACTGCCTGTACTGATATATTCATCTTGTATAAAATGTATGAAAGTTTACTATACTTGTAATATTCTTGATTTATCTAGCTATTTAAACATCAAGTATGTAAATATTTATGTATAACGTTTTATATTGTAGACAACCACGTACTAGGGCTTTACTCTTATGGGAATCGAAATTTTAAGTTTTACAAACTCAAAATTACCAGATTTTTAGTAATAAAAAGAATAATAAACATAGTGAAATTTCTTGTTTTTTTTTTTTTTTTATAGTTTAATATAAATTAAATAAATTATTTATTGAATTCTGATAAATACATATTTAGTTAATGCCTAAAAGGGAAGAAGAAAATGATAAGGAAACCTCGCAGAAATCGGAAAAAAATCGTGGGTAATCCAGAGTATACCTTCAAGAACGGGCATCATTCTTGAGAGGTTTAAGTAAAGATCACTAAACAATTCACTATAAAAACCACTTTGATACATTCCGAAAACTTATAAGAATATCGAAAAGTTGGGGTTTTTTGTATGTTTTGAAAAGTGAAAAATTTTAGCAGGATTCCTATAGAATTCTTTAATGTTTGTGTATAATTTCTCGGAATTCAGCATGGTTGCCTTTAATACTCATCCAATGATGTATTCATAGTACATGTACAAAAAAACCAACAAGTCTCGTAAAATTCATATTTTTACTTGAATGTTTATTAAGTTGCCAAAAAATTAGCAGATAAACTATGAGAATAAAAAAAAGCATATTAACTAAGTAGTAAACGGTGGTGCAAATAAGAAGTTCTCATAAATAAACTTGAATAATATTTTTTTTTTGTTTAAATACCCTAATACACATTCATTGTAACCTCAAATTTTGTTGTTTTTCTCTAGCAACACATAGAAAAACTTGTTTTTTTTTTTTTTTTTGCAGTTTTAATGTCATAGATTGATGATTCTTAGCGAGATGTGAAAATTAACTGCTTACTTTTCAATAATGTGCAGAATAACTTTCTGGATATATTTTAAAATGATTAACATTTACTTGGAATAAATTTGTGGATTTTTTTAAATTTTTGTTAAATTCTATGTTTGTTTCTTAGATAGAAAGAGTATTATTAATATGCAAAAATAATAAAATTGCCACATTTAATAATTTCCAATTATTCAAATTTTGTTACAGGCTTTTTTAGCATAAATTTAAAAAATTAATTTGATAGCAGACATCATAGCTTTATTTTTATGAATATTTTTAAAGGCTATGGTGATTTCTACTTTTCTTTTTTTTTTTTTTCCTATATTTGCATTATTTTTACCTAATCATACTTTTCTAAAATTATATATATTACATTTTATTTGAAATCTTTTTGATGACCTTTTCTACTACTTATAATATAAATTTAGACTTTATGGAGTGCGAAAGCTGCTCATGCATATAATTCACCCGCATATCGCCCAATATTCTGATTTTCTAATATGTCAAGTATTTAGAGGATTCTGATAGTGAGACAAGTGAAGGTGATTCTCGGACTTCTTGTGTAGAAAAAGATTTTAATACTTTGGAGAATAATTTAAATTATTACTCTTGTGTAGTTAGTTTTGATGGATTAGATAATTACAGAGATATAGAAGGAGTATCCAAATTATTTGAAGAATATTTTGACTTTGACGGATTTGACGGAGTTGAAGGAGTAGTTGGTTTATTTGAGGATCACTATAACTATGATGGGTTTGAAAGAGTATCTTATTTATTTGAGGACCATTAAAATTTTGATGCGTTTGAATGAGTCTCTGATTATTTAAAGAACATTATAACTTTGATGAGTTTGACAGTCTTTCTTAATCATCTTGATTTTTCTGAATTAGACGTAGTTGATTGTATTTTTTTTTTTTTTTGAGTATTCCACTTATGAAGAGATTAAAGGGTTTTCCAAACTTTTTGTTAACCATTTTGATTTTACCGAAATTGAAGGTATATCTTTGTCATTTGAGGAATACTTTGACTTTTCAGATATAATTGATATTTGTGCACTATTTTTGGAACAAGAATTAAATATTATATTAAATATTATATCAAAAGTGAAGTCAAATACAAGAGAAAACTATCAAAACGATAAAGACCTTATAAAACGGGTGGTTGATGATTATGAATATTATCACATTTCAGATTACAACCTTGAATTGGATGAATGAATATTGCGAAAGACTTTTCACTAAAGCAAATAAAGGAAATAGAAACAAAATATAAATGGATAAAGAGATGATATAAGGTTTATTTGTTCATTTGAGCGTAAAAAGAACCCAAGAAAGAGTAGAAAAAATAAATATTATGATGATTATTAAATACTATCATATTATTACTAATTATGTTTAAAACAATTATATTTGCAATTACTATGTATAATATATTAAATTACAATGGACGATTTTCTTAATATAAACAGATTTTAAAATTATTTTAATATTATTCTATTTTACCTTGAAATACTTATATTTCAAAAAAAAAATGAAAAAAAAAACAAATTGCAGCACTGACGATTCCACTGTGGTCTCCCACCAGAGTACTAAGTCAGCTCTCGACAGTTTAACTACAGTTGATCGAACGGGGAACGGTGCTTTCTATCGGATATGGCCGCAACTGAAGACTCAATTTATTGGTTAACTTTATAAAATAAAATATAAGTATTTTTAGGACTTTTTTTTAAAATATTATTAACGAATTATCAAATATATAACACGTATAAATATTTATGTTTAATTTACGCTTTATGTAATAGTCAATTATATATAAGAGTTCGATATTTATGGGGATAGAAAAGAAAAATTTTACAGAATACAAATGTCAGATTATTTAGTAATCAACAAAAAAGAAACTATGATAAACATGGTAAATTTTTTGTTGGTTATTTTTATAGTTTAGTATTATTTAATTGTTTTATTTATTAAGTTCTAATTAATATATCTCTAGCTATTTCCTATATGGTAAGAAGAACATTTAAGTAAACCAAGCGGTCTCTAAATTGAAAGCCTTGCGGAAACTATACATATTGAAAACTATAAGATTATGAAAAAAAACTAATAATTGTACTATGAAATAAAATATATAAATTTAATAATAAACGAGGTACTAATAAGTTTCCATAAATATACTTAAATTTAAATATTAATAGTTTTTTTAGTATTAAATACCCTAATGCACAACCATTGTAACCTCAAAGAATGCAGGTTTTGCCTAGCAACACATAGAAATAACTTGAAAACTTGCCAGCTTATTTACAATCTAATCTTTTTATCGACAATTCTTAGCGAGTTGTGAAAATTAATTACTCACTTTTAGTACTATGTATAATAATATATTAAATAGAGTTTAAAATGGCCAAATATTACTTGAAATTGATCACTAAAGTTTTTTTAAAATTCTGGTTTAAAACTCCATGTTTGCTTCTTAGATAGAGAGAGTAATTATTATCATGCAAAATGGCAAATTTATCACATTTAAAACTTTCTAATTATTGTAATTTTGTTACAAACTTTTTTTAGCATAAATGTGACAAATAAATTTGATGTCAAACTTCATAATTTTTATTGTTATGAATATGTTTAGAAGCCATGGCGATTTCTAAATTTTTTTTTTTTTTTCCTATATTTATTTGCATTATTCTTAGTTAAGATTGTTACTTTTTTGCCTAAATTATACTTTTTTTAAAGCTATTTATATTAAGTTTTATTTTAAGTATATACTATGGCTTATTTTGATACTTATAATATAAACTTAGATTTTTATGGTAGTATTAAAGCTGCTTATGCATATAATTCATCTGCATATTGCCAGATATTCAAAATTTCCGAATATGCAAAATATTTAGAGGATTCTTATAATTAGGCAAGTGAAGAAAATTTTTATATCCTGGCAAATAATACAAATTAATAGTCTTATTTTGGTGTTAAGGATGATTTGGATGATTATGAAGAATTCGAAGGAGTATTTAAGTTATTTGAAAAATATTTTGACCTTGATGGATTTGACGAAATAGATTATTTATTTGAAACCATTAGAACTTGAGCAGGTTGATGGTGTGACTACTTTGTTTGAGGGTCATTATAATTTTGGTGAATCTGAGGGAGTAGCTGGTTTTTTTGAAAATCATTATAACCTTTGAAAAATTGAATGTGTAGCTTATTTGTTTGAAGACCATTATAACTTTGAAAAATTTGATGGTGTATCTACTTTTCTTGAGGGCGATTCTAATTTTGACGAATTTGAAGGGGGTTGACTGATTTATTTGAAGATCACTATAACTTTGAACAATTTGACGGTGTATCTAATTTGTTTGAATACTATTACAACTTTGACGAGTTTAAAAGAGTATCTATTTTATTTGAGGATCATTACAATTTGGATGAGCTTATAGAAGTGTCTGAATTATTTGAAGACCATTATAACTTTGATGCGTTTGAAGGTGTGGCTTATTTATTTGAGGATCATTACAACTTTGAAGAACTTAAAGGAGTATTTGATTTATTTAAGGATTATGTTAACTTTGATGGGTTTGATGGTATTTTCAGGCTTTTGTTAATCATTTGAATTTTTCTGAATTAGATGGAGTTGATTGTATTTTTTTTTTTTTTTTTTTTTTTTTTTTTTTTTTTTTTTGAGTATTCTACTTACGAGGAGATTGAAGGGGTTTGAAAACTTTTTGTTTAATAAGTTGATTTTACCAAAATTGGTGGTATATCTTTATTATTTGAGGAATACTTCGACTTTTCAGATATAATTGATATTTCTACACTATTTTTGGAACAAGAATTAAATATTATATAAAATCGAAGTTAAATAAAAGAGAGAACTATTAAAACCATAATAGTCATTTATAACCGGAGGTTGATGATTATTAAGTGGGTTTTTTTGTTATTATTATTATTATTTACTAATTATGTTTAAAACAATTATATTATTAGTAGCTATGTATTATATAGTAGATTTTGGATGATATTCTTAATATAAACTGATTATTGCTTATATTTTCACAATAAGAAGGACTAACTCTAAACTTCTACAAAAATAAGCTGGCATGGTCCATTTTTCACGTAGTAAATTTATAAAAGAAAAAAAATTTCTATAATGTTTCACAAAAAAAAATGAAAAAAAAAAAAACAAATTGCAGCACTGACGATTCCACTGTGGTCTCCCACCAGAGTACTAAGTCAGCTCTCGACAGTTTAACTACAGTTGATCAAACGGGGAACGGTGCTCTCTATCGGATATGGCCGCAACTGAAAATGTAAGGGTTCTGGTTGCTGATAACCCTTAATCTGGAAATATAAGTAAATAATACAATGTAATACGAGATATATTATTTTAATTTAAGTATATATTAGATATGAGCATATATATATATATATATGTGAACCACTTTAAATTGTACTGCCGCTTGCGTGTGTCTATCTGTGAAAATATATAGACTTCCAAAGTCGTAGTTGACAATATTTATATGTATATGTTTGTATATAAATAAATATAAAATAATAAAGAGTAAAACAATATATTAAATACTTAACTGGTTGCTAGGTAACTAGGTCTTAATATTTTTATTATTGGTGTATGTTATTCAAATGGCTGATTGATTAAATTAGTTAGTCTTTAGTGCATTTGATGTCTTGAATATAGTTTTTTTGTGTTACTATGGTGAATATGGTGAAAGCGGTTGTTATGAAGTTTGTATACCTACAAAATCTGTATTTGATTAGTTATTTTTATAATATTTTTTTTTAAAAAAAAGAAAAAATTTTACATGATAACAAAGTAATTAATAATAATTATTCCGAGAACATTATTATCTGAATATCGATTACCGTTATTATTAAAATATAATAAGGGTTGAGTAAAAATGAAAATCTTTACTACATATAGATAAAAGAAAACAAACAATCGGAAAAAAAGATAGTAAAAATTAGTAAATTAATTATTTTTTTAAGATTATACCGTATCATACTGTAGTGTTGTAAAAAATTGAATAAGTTATTTATCCGACTATAAAAATTTAATGGAACATTAAAGCAATAATAAATAATGAATTTATGTATATAATAGTAGAAGTAGATAATATATGTATGTATGTATGTATGTATGTATGTATGTAATTGTAATAAAAAAAACGGAAGTTCAATAATTTGTAAGGCATTAATTATTGTTGTTTACTTAAATTTAAAATGTTTATCATAAGTTGAACTGTTAAGTTTAATCTGACTCTTATACAAGGCGTATCGCTATAAAACGAAGCGGAATTTAAAGATAAAGGCAATTAAAAATAAATAATAATAATAATAATAATAATAATAATAATAATAATAATAATAATAATAATAATAATAATAATAATAATAATAATAATAATAATAATAATAATAATAATAATAATAATAATAATAATATTAATATTAATAATAATAATAATAATAATAATAATAATAATATTATTATTATTATTATTAAATAAATAAATATAAACAAAAGAATGTAAATAGAAAGTATTCCGAAATGAGTCAATTATATAATTCAGATAGGAATGAAAATAAATAACCAATAACTAATAACTAATAACTAATAACTGATAATAATAATAAATATAAACAATAAATAATAAACAATATAGATAAGCTTGATCAACATTAATATGTCTAATATTTCTAATATGTCTAAAAAATTATAGAAATGATTAATAACTGTAAAAAAATAGTAAACAAACTAAAAGCTATCATAATGACTAATGAAAGGATACTTTTTTTTCATATATAAATAGAAAGATGGACAATCATTTATAATTTAATAATATAATTTAATTTAATATATATCTGTATCTGTACCTGTATCTGTACCTGTATCTGTACCTGTATCTGTATACATATATTTATTTACATACATATTCAATTATTATATATCTTATAATGCAGATTAAACATTTTGTTACATGGGCATTCCTTATTGGATATCAATTAAGTAATAAATTTGTAAATTCTTCACCTATTTATAAAGGAGTTAGAGAAATTTCTGATTTAGATAAAAGAAGTTTAAATATTACAACAATTTCTGATGATGGTGGTGATAAATATGCAATATTTGAACCAAAAGTTGTAATTATTTCTATGTTTGCACCTGAACGAAATATATGGATTAAACCATTATCATTAATTAATAATATTTCTATTCCTGGATTATCACCAGTATATCCAGAAATACATTGTAATAATGGATATGAAATTTGTCAAATTACTACTGGAGAAGCAGAAATTAATGCAGCGGCAACAATTTCTGCATTATTATATAGTCCATTATTTAATTTAAAACATACATTTTTCCTTATTGCTGGAATTGCTGGAATTAATCCTTATCAAGGAACACTTGGTTCTGCAACATTTCCTAGATTTGCTGTACAAGTTGCATTAGAATATGAAATTGATTCAAGACAAATGCCAAAAAATTGGACAACTGGTTATATACCATTAGGTTCAGATGAACCTAATCAATATCCTCAAAATTTATATGGAAGTGAAATTTATGAATTAAATGTTAAATTAAGAGATAGAGCTATTTATTTAGCTCGTGGTGGTAGTGGTAATTTAAATAATTCTAATAATATTACTAATCCTTTATCTATTGGTGGTGATACTGCTAAATCTTATAGAAGTCTTTATAATTATTCACCTGCTAATGAAAATCCTCAAGTTGTTGCATGTGATACAGTTACATCAGATATATATTGGACAGGAAATTTATTAGGTGAATCATTTGGTAATTATACATCAATGATATCTAATGGAAGTGCAATTTATTGTACTACACAACAAGAAGATAATGCTACATTACAATCAATGTTAAGAGCGGCTAAAAGTAAAATAATTGATTTTGGAAGAATTGTAATTTTACGAACTGCATCAGATTTTGATAGAAGTCCACCATCAACTGAAGATGATGAAATTTATAATTTACTATATGCTGATCAAGGAGGTTTTACTATTGCTATTGAAAATTTATTAATTGCTGGCTCTCCATTTATTAATGATGTTTTAAATAATTTTCAAATGTATGATTCTGGTGCTTTTGCTCCTTCTAATTACATTGGCGATATATTTGGTACCCTTGGTGGAGTTCCTGATTTTGGTCCATATGGAAAGTAGTTTTTATATTTACGCTTTTTGTATATGTATTTATAATTTTATGATTGTATATTACTATTATGTTGTTATATGTTTTTATTTTTATATGTTTTTATATGTTTTTATTTTTATATGTTTTTATATGTTTTTATATGTTTTTATATGTTATAATATGTTATTATATATTTATTTAATACTTTTATATGCTATAAACTATTTATATAGTTAATAACTTCTTTTGTGTGTATTGGTTAATTTCAGGTACAAAAAAAAAATAGAAAAAAGAGTAGAAACGAGCTGATTTTATGGACAGATGGGTATAAAGATGCATAGAATAAATAAATAAATAAATAAATAAATAAATAAATACATACATACATACATACATTATGTGGGGAATGCTTATAATCGGTTGCTAAGCAATTGTTTTTAAATAAACCCTTAATGCACTATTAATTACATTTCTACTTTTGGATAAGGATCAGATGTTTTTGTATGTATTTTGTATGTATTTTGTATGTATTTTGTATGTATTTTGTATGTATTTTGTATGTATTTTGTATGTATTTTGTATGTATTTTGTATGTATTTTGTATATATTTTTTCTTTTTTTTATTAAACTTTGTATCATTGTACATATAAAAATATTTTGTTATAATAATTCGTAAGATAGTAGATAATTTGAAATACTGTTAACTCGAAATATTCCATAATTAGACTCGGGGTAGATCGGAAATAAAAAAGAACGCCATCGAATAAAATATCACCTACGCACGACTTATCGATGATACTAGCTAATTTTCAGTTAATAGTTTATAGTTTTAATTATTAATAATTTATTAACACGGACAAAATAAAAGCGATTTCAGTACATAATTTATTAGTATTATATATTAAAAAATTACATAAGCCACAATTTTAATTTTTTTTATTTTTATTTATTTATTTATTTATTTATTTATTTATTTACTTAATGTTTCAAGAAATTGAAATTAACCTGTATTGCCAATATACATTATTTAAGTCCGCGCAGTAGTTAATTAATGAAGATATGATTAAAATATGGAGATTATCTTATTAAGCATTACCAAGAATTAATGGATGAAGGCCGGATGATAAAAGATTATTTATACAACTAATAAACTGATTATTCATACAATTTGGATAATAGATTATCATACAGCCTAATAGAGTAATGAATTATTTACTCTAATTAAGTGATTGTTTATGTATGTGTGTATATACAAATAGGTATATATACATATTCATATATACTATAAAATATTACATATGTAAACACACTACAAATACAATCACTATAAAACAATATATCGCTAATTTTATACCAACCACTAGAATAAATATTAGGCACAAATAAATAAATAAATAAATAAATAAATAAATAAATAAATAAATAAATTAATATATTAATATATTATAGTTACATACTAATAATACTATAGGTACATATTAATAAATAATAATAATTATAGTTACGGTTCGCTAAATTTAATTGGAATTTACTTATTTCCTATAAAGGTAAAAATAATATTTAAAATTGAGGTCTTAGTAGGGTAAAATTAATTAAGCCTAAATAGGAAAAGTAATTAAATGTTTACATTAGAAGTAAATAAAAAAAAAAAAAAAAAAAAAAAAAAATTATCCTTGTAAATTCTTTAAACTATTATGAAGTTATTTGTTTTAATTTCCTATTTTTTTATTGTGTATTAATTAAATTATGTTTTAAATTATATTTTAATTTTTTAATTATTTTAATAAAATTCTTATATCGCAATTATTAGTTTTACTTATCCACATTTCTAGGCTTTTTTATTATTATCTAATAAGATAATCCAAACATAAAGAAATTTTGTGTTTTGTGTTTCGTGTGTCATATTGTATCTTTTAAACTTATTAATTTTTTTAAATTATTAGTTCACTAATTATAAAATTACACTATAAATTTATACTAATCGTGAAACTATTATATAATATATTATATATTCAAGTCCTCAAATAAAAAATGTAAAACAACTAAATAAATAAACAAATAAATAAAAAAAAAATATAAACAAAATGTTTTTTTTGTTACACAAAATAAGATGTCGCATTAATTTTATAATTCCTATCTTTTAAAAACAATTAATTAATTTTAATTCATTAGCGTTTATTCGCATTTATATTATTATTATCATTATTATCATTATTATCATTATTATCTATTAGCTTTATCTACTAGCATTATTATTTATTTATTTATTTATTTTTATTATTATTTTCCGTTAATACAAAGACAACTAATTATGACAAAAAATCTTTCCCCAGGAATATATAAAAAGGGCCCATTCCCCTTTTTTCATATTTTAATTTCTTTTTTTCATTTTATTTTTTTTTTTTTTTTTATATATATATTTATTTATATAGTTTTCTATAATATTATTAAACACAAACAAAAACATAAATAACATACAAAATTATTATTACTATCAATATTATACTATAGTATTATCTATCTACAATTATATTACTATATTATAATTGTATTTCATTTTATAAGCAAATAATTTCCAATACAGTATTATATTATAATATTCTATATTTAAAATAGAATATAAATAATAATATATATTCCATATATATTTACATATACACTATAATATAAAGAAATGCACCATAAAGCTGAAAATTTATTTAAAAAAGTTAAAAAATCAACAAAAAATGTCATCTTTGGTAACTCCTCAAACCCTATTGAGAAAAATTCTAACAACTCTGGTTCTAATCTTACTACTATTAATGGTAAAATTATCCCCAATGGTTATACTGTCTCCGGTGATAAAATCGTCCCAATTGGTTATACTGCCCCCAATGATTGTGATTCTAATGATTCAAATTCTACTACTGTCTCTGGTCCATCGGACAACTCTAATGATTCTAACTACAACTCTAATACTAATTCTATTCTCTTAAATCCCTTGAGCAACCCTACTGATTTCAATGTTAACGTCTCTCATGTCCTGGATTTATTGGATAAATTGAAAAGCTCAAATGATTCCAATTCCAGTGGCACTATCCCTGCAGAGTACCTTGACGAAATCACGAAAGTGCTCCAATTCTCTGATATTCTTAAAAATAGCTTTGGATATAGCTATCACCCTACCACCAAAAACTTACAAATATCTAATCAAAAAAAATCAGATAAAAGAATATCCGATAAGTTTAAAAATGAATTAGAAATTGATAAAAGAAATAAAATGTTATTACTTCTTCCAAGAACAATACCCGTACCTTGTGCAATATGTGGAATTTTTATGGATTATTATTTAGATAACGAAGAATCCCAATTACGTTTCGCTTGTGGTCATATCGCTCACGGTAAATGCTTAAGTGAAATCCCAAACCCAGAACCTCCAGAGGAAATAAAGAATAACCCAACTGTTTTATCTTTATGGGTACCCCCTCCAATGACCGAAATTGATTGTCCTGATTGTGCTGCAGAATCTGCTCGAATCGCTAAAATAAATGCTCTAATTCTTCCTTCTTTAATAATGACTTCCAGCGGTGATAGTAGTGATGAAGAGTTTGTTAGAAAATCTAAAAAGTCCACAAAGTCATCTCAACCAACTAAAAAGTCATCTCTCAATGATATCAATAAAAATAATAAAAATAATAAAACTAAAAATAATAAAAATTCTATTCCTCCAAATTCATCAAATGATACTTCAACTTCAAAGGGCCTAAAAACTCCAGATTCAAATACATCATCAACAATATCAAAAAGACAATCTAAATCTAACGAAAAGAATTTTCAACAAGGTTTAAATAATTATAATCCATTGGTTTTAGAACCAAATGCATCTGAACTCGAACTATCTCCGACATCTGAATCAACTTCATCGGATTTATCTTCTCGTAATTTCACCCCATTATCTATGGGAACAGCAGTTTCTTCTTCTACTACAATCTTAAAAGAAAAATCCTACTTTGATTCCCATAAGGATAGTAATTTGTTTAAACCACTTCCTCCTGCTCCACCACCATCTCGTCCGCCACCTTTATCTCCAAAGTCTTTAAAATCTAATACTTCGTTAAGATCTTCTGTAAAATCCAATTATAATACTCCTTTAAGATCCCCTTTAAGAACAAACTTTAATAATTCTTTAAAAACTCCTTCTTTGAAATCTTTAAAACAAAGTCCTAATACATCTACTCCACCTCCAATTCCAGAGTCAATTCCATTGAATCGGCTAATAATAGAAGCAAATAATAATTTGGGTGAAAATAAAAAAAGATGTGAACCTTTTCTACTTTATAATCCAATATCTCCAAAAGATAATAATAATAAAGTTCCATTTTCAAATCAATCAAAATCTCCAAAGAATAATCATACTATTCAACTTGATAATCCTTCTTCTTCTATTGGAAAGAAAGCGTTTAAAAATTTATCATTAAATATTAATTCATTTTTATCTAATAAAGCAAAGGGCCAGACTCAGGTTGTGACTCCAATTGATCCTCAAATCGAGCCTCCAATCAAAACACAAATTGAAACACAAATTGAAACACAAATTGAAACACAAATTAGAAAAGAAATTCAAACTCTTGGATCACCATTTACTCCTCGTAAAGCACCACCTCCACCAAAACCAATTAATAAAGCTTATATTGATACAATTAATTCTGCCGATTCATCTGATGCGGAATTTATAAATAGTAAAACTTTGCAAGATGAAAATGAAAATTCCAATTCAAACTCAGAAAATGATATTGTTCCATTCGTTAAAGGTATTTCTGCCTACACTTGTATGAGTTTACCTAAAGAAAGACATGTTGTTAAATTACCTTGTATGATTAATGTAACTATACCAAAGATGCCAACTTTAAGAGAAAGCAAAATAGCTAAGAAGAAAACAAAAATTGCTGCAAGGAATCATGCAAAACTATCAAAACATCTCATTTCTAACTGGAATAAAGCAGATCCTTTGTATCGTTTAACTAGAAAAGCTGCTTTATCAAGATTAGAGGAAATTTCAGATTTCAAAAATGTAGATTCTTCTTCTTTAGGTAAATTAAGATTATGGGACTATGTCACAGTTTCAACTGAAAAAGATTATTGGGTTGAAGTCGAAGCCTATTTATTTGAAAATGTTCTTCTTTTATTTTCAAGAAATAATCCAGCTAAAACAATTAATTATGATGATAGTATTAGTTTATTTTTGAGAGGATTGATAAATTTGAATGAAATAACAAAATATGTTCGAAACAATATTTTAAATTTTCCTAATAGAAGATCACAATTAATTGATATTGGAATTGGTCTTTCTTTTGGAAATGGTGAAGCATTATCATCAAATTATAAACCAATAAATGATGATGAAATTAATGATGGCAAAGTTACAATATTAACTTTTAAAAGTAAAAATAATAATATTAGTGACCTCCATTTAAAATTTCAAAATATGGGAATACTTGAAACTTGGGAAATTGCTTTCGATCATCCAACTGAAAATGTGCTTAATTTTTCACATCCTAGATTTATTCCGATTGATGCAACAGATGCAAAGGAAAAGAAAAAAGGAATGGTAACTGGAATTAAATTATCAGAACCAAAAGGTAAGCCAATTACAATTGAATCATCAGATAATGAAGAATATTTAAATTTTAAAGATAGGATTTATTCAACAGCATATTCAAAAGATCACACACAAAACATAATTTTAGTTGCTCCTTTAACAAATGGATCTTCTGATATTTCTTCTGTCTTACCTTCAAGATGGGAATCAATTTATAATGCTTTAGAAACTATGCTTATTAATTGTGAATCAAGTCCTATGCCAACTGGCAAGCTTGGTTTGGTACTTTATAATATACCTGAATGTAGTGCATCTTTAACTTTTGGTTCAAATTCCCGTTCTTCATCGGTTGATGAAACTGCTAGTCAAACATCAAAATTAAGTATAGGTAAAAAATTATTTAGTTACAATCCTTCAAAATTATCTGGATCTTCATCTAATAATAACTTATCTTCTCCTAATTTATCTCAAAATACTGCTAATGAAACTCGCTCAAAATCTCTAGTTGCTGTTTATGATATGAAACCTTGTAACATTGAAGATTGGAGATCTACTTTGGATGATTTAAAAAATAATATGAGTTTAAGTGAATCACTTTTAATGAAAAATAATAATAATTCAAAAAAGAATGTATCTGAAGGAGGATCTTTTAATAATATTGGGAATAAATTTGAACAATACATGCTTAATCATTTTAGTAAAAATGATGATAGTAATAGTAATAGATCATTTTCGGTTAGCAGTGGTAAAAGTGATTTTATGAAAAAGAAATATAATTTTAGTACAGCAAAAGTATTTAATGCTGAAAAAGTTCCAGTCAGTTCAACTAAGGAAAATTTCAGTAGTTCATTGGTTGCATTAAAATTTGCGACACAATTACTTCGCACAGAATATTGTGAAAATGTATTTATGTTAAAAGATCAATCAAATATTTCTTCCACTTCATCAATAATTTTTATTTCTGAATCATCTGAGCCATTTGCAACAAATGAAATTGATTTATCTTATAAACCATCATTACCAAATTCAAATTCATTAAACTTTGGTTTTATTAAAAATGATTATTCTGCTTTTTCAAAGAGAAATCATTTACCGACTATACATACTATTGGAGTTAATCACAATGTATGTTCAAATTCATTAATTGAATTAGCTAGTCGAACACCAGGTGGTACATATACTTATTTATCAAATTGGAAGCAATTATTTGAAGTGACAACTGGTGCTTTATATACACAACAAGCTTCTGCTTTGAAAGATGCTGCAATATCGATTGAAGTTCAAAAGGGAATTAGAATTATTTCTATTAATGGTGAAAAAGTTCCATCAACAATAATAAGTTCTAATTCAAATTCTAATTCAAATTCGAATGCAGATATATCTTCAATAACTAATAGTTTATTTGGAACATCTTTAACAAATTCTCCCGAAAGTGGTTATAATCAAAACAAATTTAGACTTCTTAATGGAATAGAAAATGGATTATTTCAAGATGATTCGAATTCCTTTTTAGATCTTAAGTCAAACTATGCAAATAATAGAGAAAAAAGTGGTAATGATGTTCATGTCTTAAACGTCGGTAATTTAGCTTATGGTAGTCAAAAGCAAATACTACTTGAATTAGAAATTGAACCTTCAATATTTACCCAAGCAGCATTAACAAACAAAGATTTCGTTGGATTGAGTGAAGTTACAATTGATTTATTTGCTGTAAGAATATTTACAGGATTCTTTGAAGGAAAGAAAAGTTCTAATTCTTCAGAACAAAAGGGAGTAGAAAATAATAAAAGAACATGCATAGGTTGTGATGTAGCATCGATAAACGTTTTTGTTGGTAAAAATATGTCAAGAAGATTAAATCCATTTTCAGGAATTATTAATCAGGAAATATTATTCAGACAAACGAGTATTCATTCAAGTAATGAATTAAAAAAGATTTCATCCTTAATTATAAATGGATTTTCTGAAAAGGCAGTTGAAAAAATAGATTTACTTCAAGAGGAAATTTCAAATTGTGTGGCAAGTTTAATTGCTTATCGCAAAAAAATTATTAGTCGTTATTCTGAAAGTGGGGCACTTAGTGATTATGATAGAAAAACTTTTGGTACTACAAAATTTGAAGTACTGAGAGCGCAATTAGTTTCAAACTTGAGAAAACGTCCTTCATTGTCTAAAGTTATGGAAGTAACTTATAAACAGATGAATCTATTAGATGCTTTATTAGATAAAATTTCATTAATTAAAAAATATATCGATAAACCTAATGAGTTTTTATTAAAGGAATGGCAAACATTTAAAGCATCAATTGTTATGCTTATGTGGGAAAGAGGAATTTGGGCAGATTGTAGTAAAGGTAACAATGTGCCTTTATATTTTGTTTCTCATACTGATGGAATTGTAGAGAAGATTACTGCCGCTAATTCTAATTTGATTTAAGTGGCTTTTTATTTATTTATTAGTTTTGTTTTTTGTTTTTTTTTTTTTTTTTTTTTTTTTTTTTTTTTTTTTTTTTTTTTTTTTTTTTTTTT
>JAJMCY010000209.1:0-22016 GCA_030565755.1 Ascobotryozyma cognata
TTCTCAACGAAACTCTAAAAAAATCTTTGTCAACTATCTATACTTGTTTGTATTATTATGTATTACAGCATGTTTTACGAGTTAATTACAGAAATATTTCCAAAAGGGAAGGTACCCGGCATTCTCTAAGTGCACATTTTTTAATTTTCTTGTGCACTGTGCATTAGTGCACTTTACTATGGGAACAGGGTCGGTGGATAGATTTGGTGTGCAGTTAGACAGAGTGCGCACTTAGGCAGCGTGTACTTAGACAGAGGATACTGTATATTATTTTTTTTTTTAATATTTATTTGCTTCTTCCATATGAATTCGTATATTGTAATTACTAATTATGCTACTTCATAAAATGCTTAGTTTTTCATTACTTAATATCCAATTCTTAATTCGTCTTTTGTTACCCGGTCCTGACTATTCGAAAGTTTGGGAAGCACTGCAGACCCGTAATAATAAGATTTTCTGAACTATTATACAATTTCATTTTTGATATTTATTGTTGTAGTGTAATGTATTACGGAAATTTTGAAATTTTGAAATACATGATCAAATTTTTATGTTACTATAGTAATATATAAATAAGCCCCTAATAAGAGCTGGGCATTGGACCGTCCTATTTCTTAACCGTCCTTTTGGACCGTCTGATTTTCTCATACGGTCTTTTTGGACCGTTAAAAAAGACCGCTGACATAAATTATTATGTAATTTGTATTTACGCGTATTAAAATATATCATCTAGTAGACAATTACAATTATAATATGTACGCGTATTAAGAATATAATAACTACATAAAGTTCTAATCATAATATTTACTTGAAGTTCTATTTATACATCTTGTAATGGTGTTTATTTTTTTGAAAAAATGGAAGAAATTACGAATGATCCAATTATACTTACCAGTCCTAGAGGATCAAGTCCCTTTGAACCTGAAAATAATGAAAATATTAACGACTTTTTAGTATCGATCGAATCGTGAGTAATTTTTACATATTTTAATATTTGCATATTTTTAAAACATTTTTACTAATTAAAACTAGATCCACACAAGATGATAAATCACCAATAGATAGAAACATGAATATAACACGTAATTATTTTATTCTTTCCAAAAATATTCTCAAATACATTTGTTGTTTTTGTAATAAAACCTTCAGCGCAAGAAGTTCAACATCTACTCTTAGTAGACATTTGAATTCTACGCACATTGAATAAATAAATACTAAGCCCACTGGACTAGTTATGGGTCCTTTAATCCCATTTTATGCAAAGCAAAAGAAAAGCTTTAAAAGTTTTTTGAATCGTTGGATCGTGATGACTAATAAGCCTTTGTCGACAATCGAAGAAACCGAGTTTCTTGAGTTCCTTCAAACTCTTAACGGTACTGCTAAACTAGAAAGTAGAAGGACTTTTACAAGAAATATAAAAAAAGAATTTATTGATCTACGACAAAAATTAAAAAATTACTTAAAAAACTGTCCCATGGTCTCATTAACATTAGATCCATAGACCTCTAGATCTCGCACACCATTCATGGGTGTAACAGTCCATTGGATTGATGAAGATTTCAAAATTCAATCCACAGTATTGGATATCACTGCCCATCCTCATCCGCATGATATTTCATTAGCTAGAGAGATTACTACAATGGTTAGTTTTTCTGGTATTGAAAATAAAATACAAAGCATAACAACAGATATTGCAAGAAATAATATTGTTACATTATCCATTATTAAAGACGAATTTGAATCACGAAGTGTTACTCCTCCAATTTACTTTCGCTGTGGGGCTCATGTATTACATCTTGTTGTATCCAACGAAATAAAATCGATGATGACAATAGTCAAAAAAATACACTATATGTCAGTAATGCTAGAACAATCTACAAAATTAAATCAAAATTATACCGAAATGTATCCCACCGGAATGAACGTTATTAACTTACCTATTGATGTAACTCACCGATGGAATAGTACTCATCATATGTTAGCTAATTATAAAAATATTCCTTTAATTGTGAAAGAAAAAATGAGAATACATGCCAATTTAGGAAATATACTTTGTCACTAGAAGAAGAAGGAAAAGTTAGCATTGTAATATATCACTTAGATCCATTTCATGAAATTACTCGCCAGTTATTTGGGTCTTCCTATTCAACTATAGATATTAGTGTTTTTTTATTCGAGTGTCTGCGTGCTGAGTTAGTGAAAAACATTAATAATACACCATATTCAGAAATAGAAAGTGCAAATGATGATATAGTGACAAAATTAGCTGAATACCTTGAGCTAGTACAAAGCGAGGAGTTGGCTGTAATAGCTTGTATTGATCCTCGTATTAAGTTAGAGCTTCTACCAGTTACAATAAATAGAAATAAAATTAAAAAAATGCTACTAGAAAAATATAATCAATATATTGGTAAAAAAACCTAACCTTTAAAAAAAACAAAAGCATCTTTCTGCGAAGGATAGAATGATTAAAAGAAGGGCAGAGTTTAATAATAACATTGTTGCTAGTATATCTGGTAGCAACGAAAATTCTAAAAGATTGGGAAGCAACGAACATTATATTTTACAATCCATTGATGAAACTTCATCTTTGGATGACAACGAAAACCCCGATGAATTTTTGATTTACTTTGATGGCCGCCTCATTTCTCCTAACGATGACCCTCTTCTGTGGTAGAGAAACCACGCATCTCAAATGCCTGTGTTGGCTAACATTACCAGAGACACTCTTTCGATGCAAGCTACTAGTGTAGCAGTAAGAAGGCTTTTTTTCCCAAGCTGCAAATGTGTTTTCCTCGAAAAAATCTAGTCTTGAGGACGAAACGGCTAGAGCTTTGTTACGTACGCAAAACTAGAAGGGATTGCAATTTTTATAATTAAATTACATATTGCTTTGTTTTTTTGTTGAAATAATATATGCTTAGTATTTATTAAGACACTTTTGTATAATATTTATCTTCCATTTGTAATTTGTATACTAAAAAAATAACATTTAAAATATATTTAACAATAAAAGAAAACAACATATATCTATTAAACAATAAAAAAAGAAATTAAAATATTATAGTCTAGTATAAGACAGTATAACATAATATAATATAGTCTAGTATAGGACAGTATAGTATGGCCCAGTATATAGCATATTGTTATATAATGTATTATAATATAATATAATAATACAATATAATTTAATATAAATTTAGTGTAGTAATTTTTAAAAATTAGCTACAATAAGTAAACCTAAAAACAATCCTTAACAACAATAAAAAAATAATTAGTTATTAATAATGCATATAAATTCTTTTAATATTTTAAAAAAACTTGAGAAAATAAAAATTTTCAAATTTTTTTTCAAAGAAGCAACCATCTAATAAACAATGTATTTCAAGCGGTCTTTTTGGACCGCCAGCTTCTAGTACTCAGTTCAAACAAACCGCTAGCGTTACCCGGTCGGTCAGAAAAGAGCAAAACTGTTGTTATGGGAAAAAGACCGTCCGTTTGCCCAGCTCTACCCCTAATGTTTCTCACAAAATAAAATATATTATATAATCATATACTTAACAGCTACAGTGTCTTAAGTAATAATACTTGTACAACTAAATAGTGGGAAATTGTTGTACATGAATGAGAATTAAAATGGAAGTTACAAAAGATACAGACCATGAAAAAGACATCAAAGATATAAAAGATGTAGAAAATACATTAGATAGAAAAAACACAGAAAACATAGAAGATAGACAAAATTTAGAAAATATTATAAAAGACCTAAATAAAGAACCGCCACCACTGGTTGCTCCTTTAAGATTTGCTATAGTGCAACCATCTTTATTTAGAGGAGCGTATCCCAGACCGATAAATTTTAGATTTATTAAAAGACTAAGACTTAAAACAATACTTTCATTAACTCCTGATCCTTTAATTAAGTCGGTTCAAGATTTTTGTGATGAAGAAGGCGTTGAAACAATTCATCATTATTGTTCTGCTCCGCATAAGAGTAAAAAATATGGAACAAATGTCACAAAGGAATTTGTGAAAAAGGCAATTGAGGTGAGTGTGGCTGTATTATTATTAGTCATATTTGTTAAAAAGAATACTAAAACTGCTTGTGTTATTATAAATGTAATTGCATATATGACTAATTGCATTTAAAGTATTATCGATATTATTTTAGACAATTAGTCATAATAGAATCAAACTTACTAACAGTGCAATAAATGTTACTATTAATTTAATAATTATTAGTAACATCTTAAGACCAATTTTTTTTTTGAAATTTAGATTATAATTGATCGTCAATATTCTCCCTTGTATATACATTGCTTAAATGGTAGTGAAGTTACAGGAGTTGTAATTGCTTGTTTAAGGAAACTTTCATTTTGGAGTACAGCAGCTACATTTAATGAATTTTTAGTATTTTCGGACATTTCTACAGCAGATCATCTATTTGTTGAGAATTACAGTGCCGAAATTCAGGTGCCAAAAGATCCAGTTCCATGGATATGGAGGGGATTATCTAAAAAAGGAGTTGTAAATCATCATCCAACTTTGAAAATTAAAGAAGTTAGCGAGAGTGAAACTAAAAATTATTCTATGGAAAAGAATGACTAGTCTAAATTTATTTAATTCTCTATATTTATTATCTACAAATATATGTTTTCCCAAGCCAGCCATTTAAAAAATATACAAATATTCGTGTTTTGCGTGTAGTGTATATCGCATAATCTTTATGAAGTAAACATTTAGAAAAGTAAGTATTTATTAAAAAGAAAGTACTTTTCTATCGTAATACTATATGATTATGACTTTTAAATATTGCGAATCCAGTGATTTTAAAAGAGTCGGTTGAAATATCGACAAGCATCGGCATACCAATTCGATTGTACACTATACAAGAGCATGGTATAATACAAAAAATATATTAATTATGATAATGATATATATATATAGTATATAATACATAATAAATAAAAATAGGTAAATAAATAAAAATAAATAATAAATTATAAATAATAAAAATGACATTACATTACATAGTCTTGCTCTCTATTTGGTCTTGTGGAGTTAATGATTCTAAAATATTACGTACATATTCATAAGCAGCAAAAGTAACAGCTTGGCCAGGAGCAACTCGCATTACTCTTGGAGTTATCCCTTTATAAAAAGCTAAAAATCCTTCGTTTTTATAAAGATTTTTAGTTATTCTAGTAAATCTTTGTAAACCACTTTCATTTGTTATTGCATTTTCTTTTTGCATTCTTGTTTTGACTGTATCAATTGGAGCATTAGATAAAGGACCAAGAGCGCCAGAAATTAAACCAAAAATCATATGTTGATAAGAAGGTAAGTCGGTATTTTTAAATTCAGGTTGAACTTCATGCGCCCATTTTTTTAATTCAGAATAGGCAGTGAAATTCACAGCTTGATTTGTCGATTGTCTTAAAGCAGTAAGAATAACACCTCTGTAAAGTACAGAAAGACCTTCTTCCCGAACAATTGTATAAGCACAATGTGCAGCATTACGATATTTTGGAACATCAGTTGGATCACTCATTGAATGATGCTGCGCCTGTAATCTAATTTTTACAACGTCAGTTGGATTAACAACTAAAACTGCTTCGGTAGCTCCTGCACCAAGACCAGCAATAAATATACCTGTAGCTGATGTATTATTTGTACTATTGATATTACTTTTATCAATTTTTGGAAGTAATCCCTTATAAAATTCAAATGATGAAAATCGTATTGCCATCTTTGGAACAATACCTGTGATTACAGCTCCAAGTCCTTTATATAATCCAAGTGGTGATTCTTGTTTAATTATTTTAGCTGCTGTACCAAAAAATCCAAGTCTTTTAGCTCCAGGTTTTGTAGATCTAGATGATAATTGCATCCTGACTTTTATTGTATCTAATGGATGACAACAAAGTGCTTCCAAAAGCCCTGCTGTACCACCCGAAATTAGATGGACTGCTGTAGCTGGTTTTTTTTTTTCCGTCATGATAATATTGAATAATAAATGCTAAAAAGTATTAAAAAATATTAAAATCAAGTATGAATATTATAGTAAATATTAAAAAATAAAAAAATTAAGAAAATTGTTAAAAAAAAAAAAAAAAAACTCAAATTAAACAATTTTTTTTTTAAAAAAAAAAGAGCGAAGACACGGTTCGATTCAACTATGCAGAAAATTTTAATTTTCTTTTCTTTGCACTTATATACGCTTCCCCACAAAATGGTTGTCATAACCACAATAGTTTTTATTTCCCCGGACAATCGGAGCACGTGAATTTAATCACGTGACACGGGATTTTTTTAAAGTGTGATTAATTGATTCTTTAAAGAAAATACAAATCCGACCTCCGGGTAATATATTAATGTTGTTGGAATCTTTGTTGAAGTTGACGTTCGTATCCATATTACTTTATATATGTGTAATAAATTACTAATAGTTTTATGGTGTATTACAGTATATGTATATTTATAATACTTAATATTAGTTTTATATATGTTATCTATCTATCTATCTATCTAAACTACATAAGGTACTTATTTATTTATTTATATTCTTATTATCCCACACTTTTACTAAACTTATCCCACACTTGTTCCACACTTCACCCACACTTCTACCCACACAATAACAACGGTTGCTATACTTAATTAATTAATATCTTTATTAAGATAATTAATCCAACAAATGTACTTTGTAGTAACGCTCTTACTGACATTACACTACAGTGAAAAACTGCAAACATTGTAAATTGTATTGTATAGTAATTACTGTATAATATCTATTGTTTGTATTCAGGGCTCTGTATATGCGGTTCAAGAAAATTAGGATGCTATAGCAACCAAACTCGTTTGCATAACAACGAGAAGGTTATGTTGTATTATGTTTTAAATAGGTGTATACTAAATTAACATCAATTACAAACTGTTGAAAATAAACAATCTAATGTTTAATATATTATATTTTTATGTTTATTTTTTATATTTATCTTACTATTATTGCATTAATTGTTCTTTATTATTCTTTTATTTATTACTTTTTTTGTTTGTTTATCTTATATGCTATTTTCTTTATTTTCTTAAGGAAAATATCGATACATTTGCATATAACTATATGCACTTTTATTTGTTTACTTTGTATACTCAATGATATTTTAATATGAATATCATTGAGTTTGTCTGTTTTTTTATTCTTTTTCTTTTTAAATTTACACTTAATATTTTATTGATAATTTTTATATAACTTTAATATAAGTTATTTAAGTTCAATAACTATTTACTCATATTATATATAGATTGTCATATATATATATTATCATTCTACTTATACTTCTCGTGGTATATTTATTTTTAACTTCTACTTCTACTTATACTTCTCATAGTATATTTACTTTTACTTGACTTATACTTTTCACAGTATATTTACTTTACATTATTATATATCTGGTGATATATTTATATTTATTTTACTCAACCACATTCAATATGGATTTTCCAAAACAACACAAACAAATATAATTAATTGATTTGTAAATTATATATGTATAATAAATTATATATTATAAACGTATATTAAATAAATAAATAAATAAATAAATAAATAAATGTTAAAAATTACATATTTATGGATTAAATTTCTTGTATATACTTTAAATACATCACCTACTCAAAGTATTAGGATCCAGAGAACATCTCCGTACTCCGAAACAATCCCGACATGAACTGAACAGTCGTTCAACTGAACAAAAAAACATAATATTTTTCGCGCCAATAGTGCCATCCCAGTAAATTTAATGAACTTATTTTTCCAATATTCCAATATATCAAACTTCCCCATATGAGAAATTAATAAAGTGGCATTACTTTTATCATCATTTTTATTTTTATTGCTCACATAATTTTTTTTATTGAAGTTGAAACAGATTTTATTTCAAGTTCACTTTCTGCTATTAAAAATTCTGCTAAATTTTCTTCCGTATTTAAATATTCATCAAGCTCCTAACAAATTTTGAATACGTTTTGACTGCCATAGATAGGGGGTAAACTATTAAAAAGTTGCATGCTAAGTCATCTTGAGTGGATTCGATTTCTAATATAACTTTGTAAGTGTAGTCTAAACTATTGATAATTGATTTTTTTTTATTTTATCAATTAATTCATTTGTTTCTCTGAACCAAAAATATGTTTTAGAGTATTCAGCTTGTATCTAGGATCAAATATCGTAGCTTCAAGTACTAAAACACTTGAAGAGTGTTGTATATAGGCAAAATACGTCAATGCTAAAAAGCCTTGACTCCGCCTTAATCTCCTTATAATTTATTATTTTAATTATTTTATATTTTTTTATTTCTTTTATTTTATTATTTTAATTATTTTATATTTTTTTATTTCTTTTATTTTATTATAAGTTTTTTTCTTTCAAATTTCAATAATATTCCTTTCTTACCCTTTCTGGCAAAATAACCTCGATATTTTTTTTCTCTTCTGTTTAAATTTTAAGGAATAAGTTTTACACAATAAAACGATTACCTAATTAATTAATTACCCACAAAAGGCAGTGACAAATTTCAAGTCACAAAGCCGACTCAACGACGCAATGTTTTAAAAATTCTAAAAAGTTGCCGTTGGGAATTCCACCCAAGGAATATAAAAAGGGGATATTTTTTTATTTCTTTGTTTTAGCTTTTTTGATTTTTTCCTTAGCTAGTTTTTAGAAAATTTTATATAATAAAGTTATTACTACGATTATGTAAACAATATATATATATATACAAATAATTACAAGTATTAGCAATAATTTAATAATACAAAGTTTCTTTCTTTTAGCTCTCTGTAGTATAGTACGTAATAAAAACAATACGTAAATACAATAAGAGCAAATCTTATAATATGTGTCCAGAACTAGAGCTGCTCCATTGACTGCAGAAACAATATATGATGAATGGGTGCTTTTATTATTCAGAACATGACGCAGATATTTTTCTATTTTATGCAGGCACAATAAGTAAAATAGAATGCTAATAGACTTTCTTTGAAAATAATCAGAATATTCGGCCAATGGTTTGAGTAATGCGTTTATTTCTTGTAAGGTCTTCCAATCATTTTCCTCCAATATTTTATATAGCTGAAGTGCATGTTTTTTGTTTAAAAAATCCTGAATTATAACATATGTAGAATTCCACTTAGTTTCACAGTCATATATTGAAACGCCTATTTTATTATCATGCTTTTCAGGATAAGCTTTCATGGAGTATGTTTTTCATTTCTCAATACCAGCTTCGTTGCTTCTAATTTTCAGTATTAGTTCTCTAAGATTGATTATTGGTGAAATGGTATTTTCTTCCTCATTGTCAAGTTGTTTTTCTTTTCTATTAAGCCCTTTGGTAAATTTTTTAGCTATTAAGTTGATAAGGTGGCAGCCATATCGAATCCACTAATCATTTGCTCTAAAATATATATTTAAATCATATTTAAGAGTTTTTGTTAACGTGTACAATGCAGATTTATTATTGGCCGCATTATCAGAAACCACACTAACAACCTTTGAATCTATTTTGTAGAATAATATACTTTTCATTAGATGTTCCTCGATTCTCTTTCCTGTATGACCGGCACCGATGTAGAAAAAGTCTAACAAAAATCCCCTTTTAATAAATTCTTTATCAATAAACTAGCTTATTATTCCCATGAGACTTCTTTTGTCTTGAGATGACCAAATGTCAGTAATTAAGGATATGTAGTCACAATTATTTCGTAATATAGTTTTCATTTTTTCTCTTTTAGCTTTATATTGTTATTCAATTATTTTTCTTATTGTGGTTGAGGACGGTACTTGTAATATAACAGCTTGATTAAACATTGCCACATTTTTAAAAGACTTAAAGTCAACAGTGGTGAACGGTAAGAAGTTACGTACTAATAATTGTGCAATTTTTAAATTAAATTCTTTTTGCAATCTTTTAATATCATTTTCATTATCCTTTATATCTTGACTTGATAATGACTCTGCATCTTCTTGGGTATTATTGTGAGGTGGGTATTATTGTGAGAAAATTTTAAATGGCGATACAGAGTACCATAACCTGCTCGAGTACGACTGTTGTGTTTATACTGTTTGTTGCACAAGTTGCACATAAATACAGGGATTAGGTTTGAGGTTTCTACTATTGAGAATAAACTATGCTTCCAAATAAATGATTCACTCAAACGCTTATTTTTTGGGGGTTGTAGGAATAGCAGTAATTTAATCTGTTGATGTATTTTGAATAGAAATAGACATAAAATCAGATTCGAATGGAGTGGCCGGGGAAGATGGGGGAAGTCTGATGTATTTTCCATTATGAAGCAAAAGAATTATTGTATTTAAAAACTTATATTATTTTTAATAAAGTATACTTAAAATTTATTTAATTTAATATGTATTTTGTTTATGAAAAAATAATAATCTACGATGTACTATGGACTTATTTATAATAAGAAAAGGATGCTTCCATCACCATTGATTGTTAGTAAATGTCGCATCACCTATTTCCCTAATTTCCATCACAATCACCACTCGACTTCACATGGTAACTAGAATCACAGTAGTGACTAAGCAAAAAAAAAAAAAGAAAAAAAAAAAAAGTTTCATATTACTAATCAATTTTGTATTTACGTGTATTTCTAGTTAAATTTACCCGGACTGTAAGAAAAAACAAAAAAATTGGGAACCGCAGAACCGCTTTTGACGAGTCATGTTTGTATTCATTTGTGTATATTATTGAAAACCATTACGCACTAATTTTAATTTTGCGTAATATATTTTAATAGTCACTAAAATAAACATTTTTGGAATGCATGTATTCTTTGTTTCTTTTCACTGTGTATTTTTCTTATGTGTATTGTAGTGTCTTATTGTAGTGTTTTTTATATAGTATGTATTATTTTTGTGTTCATTTTTGTGTAAACTATCACCATAGTGTATAATTATCCCGAAAAAAGGGTAGTGCGTGGGTGTTTTCCAGGAGCCCTGGGCTTTGCAAATTTATTATGAGTTGAAGTAGATGAAGAATGATTGGATCCCAAAGAAGAAGTAGGCGTAGATGGTAAATATTCGACTAATAAATCTTCTGTTAAAGCGTTAGGATCTGATTCTTCAATTGATTTTATAGGATTAATACCTAATTCCTTTACTTGAGAAAGGATTCCAGATCTTGAAGTAGCATAAATCATACGATCTTTTACCTTAGAACCGGAGGGACAATAATATATAAAAATAATAGAGCCAGAATTTAAGTGTTTAAAAAAAGTAAAACTTGGTCCTTGTAAAGAAATATGCGGCCCTATATCGGAAAGTTTACAATTAGAGATGCTCGAATTAAGTTTTACAATTTCATTATTTAAATCTATAATTAAATGGATTAAATTTAAATTTGAATTCGATGTAGACATTAATTTCAAAGCATCTTTTGCATCTTTTTCTAATGGAAAATAGACACCTGTAGATGATCTTGCAGAAGGTAAATAAACTTTGTAACTTGCTCCACGAGCAGAATCAGATTCCTTTTCCTTTACATTTAAAAGTGACTCTTCTTCTCGTGTTAATGGTGCTTCGAGCTTTTCATGTGCTTCAAACTCTTTATACCCTTTTGCCGTAAGCTCTTCTTTTTCCGTAGCAAAAATACTCTTACCAATACTATTAGAACCAATCTCTCTTAGCAGGGTATTTCTAGTAGATGCATACAGCATTTTATTTCTAACCGGAGCATTATCCGGCACATAAGAGACAAATATAAATGTATCATTGTTATTAGTAATATCAGTATTATTATTAGTAACACCGCTGTCCTGCTTATAAATGGCATACAAAGGCTCGTCTTCTTTTAGTATATTCTGGAAAAGATTAAAATCCTCAATAAAATTGTTTTTTTTCTGAATTTTCTCCCCAGGGACAAGATTTTCTATTTGTTAATAAGTAAAAACAAAAAAACCCATATAATACAACACAAAAAAAAGACCACACATTACGTAATACATATAAAATAGTATACAATAATAACAACTAGGATAATAAAATCACTAACCATTTTTAATCTTGACTATTAGCAGTCTGTCCTCCGGGTTATTTTTAAAGGACTTGAAGCAAGCTAAAAGGTCCTGAGAAGCTGTTTATCATTAAACGGTGTTGTTAGCGATAGTAATAACAAATATAGTGTTATTAATTATAGTTATAATACGAACCAGAAATTCCAGATTGGTTAGACATTGAATTAAAAGTCTTAAACTTTAAAGAAAAATATATATTAATACTGTAGGGAAAAATAAAAAAATGTTAGTAAAATGTATGAATAAAAGTACGTATAAAAGTAACGTTGAGTAAAGGTTGCTTGCGCTGGAATCCTTAATTATGACATCGGTGAGTTAGGGTTAACTACAGTACTTCAAAATTTCTATAGGAACATGCTATGGAATTATTTGTAACCAGTAATTAATATATACATTTGTTTAAGTGTAATAAAATAATCAAAATAATCAAAATAATCAAATAATCAAATAATCAAAATTAACAAACAAATATAAACAAACAAAAATCATTATTTTCTTCTATTTTTCCGCCTATTTGATCCAGAAAGATTTGAAAGCATTATTCCGAATAATCTTTTACCTCTATTAATTTCTTCTTTTTTTATTTCATCAAATACAAGTGACCTCTTCGATGCTTTTTCTACCTCCACTTGTTTTTCTTGTAGATGTGTTGGCTTGAAATTTGTAGTTTCAGATTTGTAGGATAAACTCTTTCCCGCTGTTGTGCTTTTTTCTTCTTGATCTTTCGTTTTTTTTTTTTCTTTTTTTTTGCCTAATTCATTTTCATCTAAACATTTTTTCTTTTTATTATCATTTTCAATTTCATTTTTATTTTCCTTTCCTATTTCCTTGTCATCTCCATCGTTTTCATTTTTCTTTCCTATTTCTTTTTCATCTACAATCTTTTCATTTAAGACTTTTAATTCACTAATGCAGTTATTTTTCCATATTTCAACCATTGATTCCTGTTTAGATAATTCGATAGTCGAATTATGATCTATATTGTTGGTGTTACCCTCGTTGTTAGTTTTTGTATTATGGTTATTCTTGCTATCGTTGTCCTTATTGTTTATATCCGTGTCATCCTTATTGAGGCTATCAATGTTATCATCATTACGATCAGTTAGGGTCTCCAAAACATTTGTAATAATATGTTCCTTCTCAGACTTGGTTTTTATTAATATCTCTAGTTCTGCAGGTCTTTGAAGCCTACCAGCATTTTCATCAGTTTTTTTTTTTAAATCACTTTGAGAATCATCATACATTGAAGAACTGGCTTCAGCATAATCTTCATTATAAACATTATTATCATCTCCATATCTACTTTTTTTTTCTTCATATTTATCGTACTTGTATTTACTATATTTGTCGTATCTACCATGTCTTCCATAACTATCATATTTTTCATATCTGTCTTGCATACCATGTTTGACATACCTATCGTAAGAACAAGACTTATACTTATTCGAACCCATAGGAGACCTTGATCTCGATCTTGATCTTAACGCTCGACCTCTTTTGTAGTTATCGACTTTTGAATACCTTGCATCAGATGCTTCCTTTGTGCTGTAATAATCTGCTTCTGAATATCTATTTCTTTTTGAATTTGGCTCTTTTTTGTATTCTTTATATTCTTTATATTTAACATCATCGTATTTCCCATATTTATCATAATTTCTTCTTGATTTTCTGTATGAAAAATTATCTTTTCGTGAATAAGGAGATCTTGACCTAGATCTTGACCTAGACCTAGAACTTGACGAATGTGTTGAATAATCAGAATCTGAAAATGACAAAGACCTCGATCTTGACCTTGATATTGATCTAAACCTGTTCCTAATCTTTGAAGAAGTATGCGAAAACTCAGGATTTAAATTTTTATTTATATTTAAACTATCTTTTAAAGATTTAATCTCCATAACATTTTCCTCATTTTCATATTTTTCATTCCCATTACTATTACTCTCAAACTCATCGTCAGAGTAGCAAATTTCCGTATCATTCAAATCTAATTTATTGGAATTAGTTGCATTAATTGAACTTTGTTTGATATTTTCTTCAATTTTTATCGAGTTTTCTCTTTCAGCTCTAGAAATGGATCTAATCGTTAGTATTACGTAATTATCACCATTTTATTAGGTAATAACTAAAGAATATTATTCAATATTTAAACAAAAATGAGTAATTATTATACTAATATTATATAATCAACAAAATCTCTATACAATCCACAGCAACAAAAACAACATTATATAATATAATAAAATAATAATAATAATAATAATAATAATAATAATATCAATGATAAAAATAAATCTCTATGTAATAATAGCTTATTATATAGTAAATTATTACAAAAAGTAACACACTTACTTTGTAAACGATTTAGGCATTTTTGATGTTTATTTTTTTAATTTGTTAGTAGATTTTAGTAGTATAAAGACATAAATAGTAGTGAGACTGCCATGGTGATGTATAATTATATAAATCGTGTTGTTATAGTACAAACATACTTCTATGACAACAAGTTGTCACACAATGTGTACTTTTAAATTTTTATAACTCCAAATTTAATTAAACCTCCTATTAAACAATTAACTTTACCAAAGAAATGATTGTTAAATGAAAAATAAAAAATAAAGAATAAAAAATAAAAAATAAAAAATAAAAAATAAATAATAATATATAATAATATATAATAATATATAATAATATATAATAATAATAAACAATAATAAATAATAATAAATAATAAACAACAAAAAAAAAAACAGGTAGAAAGATGTCGCGGCATCACCCAGATCTTATTATGTGTAAAAAACAAGCTGGACTTTCAGTTGGAAGATTATGTGAAAAATGCGATGGACATTGTCCTGTTTGTGATTCATATGTAAGACCAACTAGTATTGTTCGAATTTGCGATGAATGTTCATTTGGAAATTCTGCTGGGAAATGTATAATTTGTGGTGGTCAAGGTGTTTCTGATGCCTTTTATTGTTTTGAATGTACCCGTCTCGAAAAGGATCGTGATGGTTGTCCTAAAATTATAAATATAGGTTCTTCTAGGAGAGATCTATGGTATGAGAAGAGGAAGTTGAAGCCTCCAAGTGGTTGAGCTGTTATATATAATATTTATTAAATAAATAAATATCAATGCATATATTAGTTTTGTATTCGTAGGTCTTGTATACTGTAATAGCAAGCACTTCTGTAAATCTATGTATATACATATGTATAACATGTATTTGTTCTCACTTAACGTTACTCTTGTGTCTTCTAAGAATTGGGAATGGAGAGTTCAATTCTTGCTTCTCAACTTTACCATCAATTCCATTATCCCTATGTTCAATTTTAGAAGGTGATATAGATCTTGTTCGTCTAGAATAATTATGAAATTGACTCATTGCATATTCGTTTTGAATAGGTGACATTAAATCTGGATTGACTTCAACAAGGCTGAATTTTTTACCTCGCAAAGTAAATTTATTATCTGTTCCAGTATTTCTCCTTATTAATGATGCCGGTTTTTTGGATTTTGTAGAATGCGGGTGTCTATTATCATCAATATGAGACAAGTGATTTTTACTATCATTAAATTTAGTGATATTATCTGCTCTGTTAGTAGATAAAATTATCTTGTCTTCATTCGCCACCTTCGGAATATCCCTATCTGTTAAAATATTTAATCCATTTCCATTATTTACATTAAAAGCATTCTGTTTTTCATTACCATCCTCATTTTCGATTTCCTCCGCAGTTTTATGTTCAATTTCTATTAACCAATTCGGAGATGTTTTAACTTCCATAACACTGTTAATTCCTTCATCATTTGAAATATTTTTAAAACTAGAAATATCTACTGTAAGCTTTTGTTTGGGATTATTCAAATTACCTTCGTTATTTATTACCCCAGCCACTTTTCCCACTTTGTCTAAAGTTAAACTACTATTAGAACCAGGAAATCGAGTTATTGTTTGACTTGGTGTAGAATATTCTTCAATGCTTGATTCAGAAATCGTTGGGGTTACATTTTTCTCAACAAAAGGTTTTCGTCTATCAGGGGTACTAATATCTGAACTATTTAATCCTGGCTTAAAATTTTTAGAATTTGCTAAATCCAAGTTATTTGGTAAAGAACTACTTGGTTCAGGATTTTTAATAAGAGCAGCTTTTGGTGATAATGAAGAAACACTTGTATTACTACTAACAGTAGCAGATGATTGAACTGGTGATAACATAAAAAGTCCATTACGAAAACTATCAGGATCTAATCTTTCGGATTCTAATTCACGTTCAATAATATTTAAGTAACATTCAAATCTTATCCGTTCTAACCATAACCAATCTATTTTAGCAGAAAAAGATGCGGCAGAATACATAAGTGCCTCTCGAGATTTCTGCTGAATAGGTGTAAGTATTCTTAAATGCTTAGAAATCTTTTTTAATAATTCAATTTCTTCATTTTTTAATTTAAGTTTTTCATATAAATCCTTTTTTTTACATTGAATAATATATCTTTGAGACTCGAGTATCTTATCTTCTGCTAATGCTTTAAACATTGCTGGTGTTACATGAAAATTAGAATGTATCGAATCATTTAAAGAGACCGACGCTGTAGAGTTAGAAATAACAGAGGATTGAGATGGACTTCCCATCACGTCTCCCCTAAAATCAGAAAAATTATGAATAGTTTGAAATCGGCTTTCTTGGGTTTCAATCTCATTCGAATTTCTATTTTCATTTTCATTTCCATCATTTGTAGAATAATTACTGCCAACTGGGGTGATCAATTCAGAAGTTTCTCCTAAAAAAGATTTGTTGTCATTTTTAAATTTTAATCCTAAACTCTCATCTTTAATAGAGTTAGTTACTGTTGAGGATGTCTTATTTTCCTTCCCTCCATCAATATTAAAAGCAGTATCAATGGAAGAATTAAAATTCACCATTGAAGTACTTATTTTACGTTCACGCTCAACCTTTACTTCTTTATTCCTTTTCAAAAGTGAAATCTTTCTAGTCTTTATATCTTGCTTTCTTAATTTTGCTTCCTTTTGATGAATAGCGGCAACATGATATTTATGAACATGCATAGAATCCTCAAATGACAAACCTAGCGTTCGAATCAATGCTATATAATCTATATAAAGAATCCAATCGCAAAGCTCTTCATGAGAAGTTGCCATAATATAATCTTGTATACCACCTCTAGTTACTAGCATAAAAACATTTTTGGGTCCTTTATTCTCTGTATTTGTTATAGCAATCATATTTTCAGTAGAGTAAGAATAATCAGCATGAAATCCTTCCAAAGGTGGTTCGAAAAATCTACGTTCAGTATTAGAATCGATATCTTCTTCCATCTCGTTACTTTTATACAATATATTATTGAACCTTCCGTCATTTGATTTTCTCAAAAGCTTTGAAACCCTTTTAGGTTTCATTTGATTTATTAAGCTGTTAACCCATTCAATATCTTTAAATAGATAAAGTTGTGAAGAAGTTAATATAGCTCCAAATTGCCTCCAATACATTTTAGATGAAGTTAAACGTCTTGCCTCATGCCTTCTTATAATACCAATTTTAAGAACTTGCAGCTGCACAATCCCTGGACTTGATTCAAATGGTTTTGCGGTTGTATCTTCTGACATAAATGCGCCGGGACGTGACCTTCTAGAAATAATTTGTAAAGCGTACCCATTCACAAAACTTTCATGGATTTTTTTTACATTTAAAATCTTTTTGTTATTTTGGAAAATATAAGTATAAGGATCTTTCAAACCAAATACGTTGTCTAGATTTGGCCTTAAAGTATCTAATTTACCCTCTATTATGAGCATGTAAGGATCAATCATGTCCTTTGAAGAACGAACAAAACTAGAAGAATTTTTTTTAAATTTTGCCAAATGAGCAGCGGAGGCAGATTTCCCAGATCCAAAATCTTCAATATCAAAATCATCTTCAGTATGTATAAAAGGAGTATAAGTAATATTGTCATAAAAGCATTCCAAAACCTGCTCAGGTATTCCTTCTATACTTGAGTTGCGCACGTACTCTGACTTTGCCATCTTATGTTTATTATTTTTATTAAAGGCATCGGTATGTAAAATCATTAATGAAAATGCTATAACATAAGCCTGATCAGCAGAAGCAAAAATATTAGGGTTACATTGACAATATCTCAAAGAAAACCCATTAATTATACGATCGATCTGTTGAGTTTCAATAGGTAAAAAACTAAACATAAGAAATTTCCTTAGAGCCATATCTAATGGCTCATCCGAAAAGTCATATTTTTTCATAAAATACAGTAAACAATCAAAAAGAAAAGTAGAATTAGATTGGCAAAGTATTGAAGGAATAAGTGAGGATTTAGCTAAACTTTGTAACCTATCCACATAAGCTTCAACAGACTCATCTTCTTCTCGCTCAGGAGGATGCGGAATAAATGGTATATCATTTCCTAAGAAAGATTGTGATCCCGTAGTTGTGATTGTAGAATTAGTTTTCCTTGAAAAAGGAGTTGGTAGATTAAAAGAACTTAGAAGTTCGTTTGAGCCATTTTCACTCCCATTACGGAAAATGCGCGGGCGAAGTGAGCCTGATGGTTTGGATTGATCACTAGACGAATTAGTCTGAAGGTTTGATGTAGAAGTTACCGGTATGCCAGAAACACTAGACGGGGTAGATCTGCGACTACCCGACAAATCTAAAGAATTATTTTCTCTACTTTCTAATACAGATAATGTGGAACTCCGGCCCCTGCGTGAATATTCAGGTAGAGATAGCGAAAAATTAAATGATTCTGTAGGATTTGAAAAAGTTCCGCTTTTAGGCGAATTTAATTTTAAGCCATTAGATTTGCTTTCATTTGAAGGAACTCTTGAAATAAGAGCAGGAGAATTACTATTACTATCATTGCTATTATTGCTATTATTGCTATTAAAAAGAGTAGATCCACTTAAATTGCTGAAGCGGATGGTAGCCGGTGCAGAATTTATATTAGATTTAATAACACTTCCAGTACTATTACTTCTTGTTCTGACAACTCCATTATTTAACGAAGAAGCAAGTCTCGACGATGATTTTAAAGAAATTCCTGAAAGAAAAAAAGAATTCGCGTCATTGCCTGACATTCCATAAGAAGCTGTGTTTAAACCTTTATCGTTTTGTATTTGCTGTTCAGCGGATGATCGCCCAGAAGAAAAAGCAGGTGCAATATTAAGTGATTCAGCAGAAGAAACTGAATGGTTATTATTCGTTAAATTAGCATCTGAGGATCGTTCAAGCGAAAACATTTGACTAGCTTTAACTCTTAATCGTCGCATGTAACCGCCACTAGACTTGGATTCATTTAAATTATTAGGAAGCGCCGGAGGCGGTGGTGGTGGGGGGGGAGAAGGAACGGAAAAAGTTGGCATGGGAAAATCAGCTGAGTTACTAAAAGTATTGGATGGATTTGAAATTTTATTTTCATCAAGTAAAGTTTTATTTTTCATATGAAAATACTCAACAGAATGATTTGACGCAGAATTATCAGAAAGTTCAGTAGAAGATAAAGGGGTGGTGTTTCCTAAATCAGGGGCTTCGTGTTCATTAGAGTTTCTTCTAAAACCATTATTAGATACGGGAGAAAATGCAAAAGGTTTTGGTATAAGAAGATCCGCAGTAGAGTTTAACTCTTTAGATTTTTTGTCATTATTTTGAGAATGTATGCTATAATTAGAATCTGTTGAAGACCTAGGTAAAGAAGATGAAATAGCTGATGGGGTAGGAAGTGTTTCAATATTAATTTTCGGTTTGTTATTTGTAAATGAATTTGAGGAATTCACACTTGAATCTGTATTTTGATTTTTCTCCATACTAGACTTATTCGAGGTTATATTTAAATTACTTGTAGCAAAGGTACTTGCCGCGTTAGTATTATTAACATCAGAACTATTAACAGAATTAGTACTAATATTAGAATTATTATATTGAAAAGGAGAAGCTAGAGAAACATTCTCATTTCCAGAATTAGAATGCTTCCTAGTTATACCAAAAAAGGAACCAAAGGAAGAGCCGGAACTAATTGAAAATATTTTTGATTTTTTGTTTAAAAGATGGGACTTGTCATTTTGTAGAGAGGTAGATACGTTATTAGTCGAAGAGTTTGATTTTAAAGTTGAATCATTGGGAGGATAAGAAGAATAGTCAGTATTTTTATCATCACCTGAATTGTGTAAAGGTTGGTCTGTAGATTCTTGAATTAAGTCGGTTTTGGATTCATCACTGCTATTAAAAGGATTGAATTTATGAAGAATATTGTCACTCGAACGGTAATTACGATGGTCTATATCAGCGGGATCTAGATTGGTACTAGAAGCATTTTGATTTGCAAAATTGCTGTTTAAGGCCAAAGGTGTCATTTTTTCTCTTTCTTTCTCCTTTTCTTTTTCTTTTTCCTTTTCTTTTTCCTTTTCTTTTTCCTTTTCTTTCTCCTTTTCTTTCTCCTTTTCTTTCTCCTTTTCTATATCCTTTTCTTTCTCGTTTGAAGTATTTCCAAGTTTAGAAGAAATAAGCTTTGTAAAACGCCAAGAGGGAACAAAAGAAGAAGATTCATTTGTATTTGTACTAGTGGAGCTAAAATTTCTTGTTTGATTTTTTGAAATAGAATGTGAATTGGAATTAAAAAAGCCCTTTGAATTTGAAGATGGAGAAAAATCTTTAGCAGGGCCTGGAGTAAGAGATAAAAACCGGGAAGGTATATTTTCATTCTGAAGAGGAGATTTTGTTGAAGTATTTGTTGGTGAAGAACTGTCCTGCAGTTTTTTGAAGTTAACTTTATCAGATTGAATTAATGAAATATCTGAATAAGATCTAAATAATCTAGAATTATTAGAATCACTCTCCAAATTTTTGCCGATATTAGAAATTGTGATTTCCTGTGTAGCTTTTGAAGTGTGAATACCAGAAGAATCTTTTAAAGAGATATCAGAAGTTATGGTTGAAGATGGGGGAGGAGGGGTAAATGATAGCCTTCTACGTGTATGATTTTCGAGATATGGTATATTTAAAGGAATATTATTATCATTGTTGTGATTATTATGATAATGATGATATTGGCGATTAATATTAGTGTGTGTTTCATTGAAGGATTTTTGATGTGGTTGAGATTGTATATTAGTTGATTGAGATAGAGAAGATAGTATTTGTGGAAAATGATTTTCAATCTGATTCTCGATTTGACTTAGCTGTTTTGATTTGTTTGGGAATTCAAATTCGTTTAATCTTATATTATCATTTAACATTTTTTCATCACTCGATGGTAAAGAAAATGACGAGCATGAGGGGTTATTTGAACTATATAGCATATTTCTTGGTACAGTAAAGCCTCTGTCCAAGTCTATTTCGACAAAAGGAGGGAAATCTTGTGTGTTTTTAAAATCTGTAAGATCGTTACTATTGTTATTTTCTTTATTAATATTTTGTTTTAATTTTGATTTTGATTTTGATTTTGGAATTTTCCCTTTTACCGGTATTTCTGTAATTGGAGCAAACGATGGCTGAATGTAGAATGTATCACCTGTGGGGTTTGCATTATAAACCTGTTGAGAATTCGAGTTTATGTTTGAACTATTAGAACTTGGTTGGGTTTCATTTCTTTTGCGCCTGCCAAAAACGGGCATGTTGGAAGCTAGTTATAATTCTAATTTGGTTAATATAGTTTAGGTATAATTATAAATTTAATTTTAATTTAGTATTTTTTAGTATTTTTTAGGATTTTTCAAATATTTGTTTAAATATTAATTTAAATATTAAAATTCAAATATTCGTCTTTCACTGTATATAAATTGATGTAGCCATAAAGTGTAGTTTTCTAGCATGTAACTACGGCTAAAAATTAAATTAAAAAAATATAACAAAATTAAATAAAATAAAATAAAATAAAATAAAATAAAATAAAA
>JAJMCY010000210.1:0-21870 GCA_030565755.1 Ascobotryozyma cognata
TTTTATTTTATTTTTATTCTATTTTTATTTGATTTATTTAATTTATTAATAAAAAATAAAAAATAAAAAATAAAAAAAATAATAAATAATAAATAATACATAATAAATAAAATAAAAAAATACACACAATAAATAAAAATAAAATAAAATATAAACAATAAATAAAAATTTATTATATTTATTAATAAATTAATAAATAAATTAAATTTTTATAACCCATACAAATTAACTCGCGGCTACTACGGCTATTATAATTACGGCTATAAAGTATTTTTATTTTTCCTTGGGTAACATCAAATTTATTAATTAGGAATTATTTAAATTATTTTTTATTTATTTATTATTTATTTATTATTTATTTATTATTTATTTATAATTTATTTATTTAATTTTTTATTTAATTTTTTAAATTATTTAAATTATTTTATTTATTTTTTTAAATTATCAAATTATTTAATTTCATATTTATTTTATAAACTCATCAGTAAATTCATTACTCAATCCTATAAAAAGCCAGTATTGCCTTGAAATCATGGCAGATAACGATAATAGTTATTCGTATGATGAAAATAGTGAAGTCTGGCCTAATTTTATGATAACTATTTTATTTATAGCTTTATCTATATTTACATATTCAAATTTTAAAACACTTGTTAAAAAAAATGATAAAAATGATAAAAATACTTCAAATAGATACACTTTAAAAAAAAAAAATGGTTCAGAATCTTTTTTCACTCATGAACAATCTTCTATTATTGATTCTATAAGAATAAAATCAAAAAATTCTAACTTATATAAATTAAAATTTGCTTTTATTGTTGTATCTTGGGCTCTTTTAATCTTTTTAATATTTAGTAGATTAAATGCTGATATTAAAGAATCTTCTGTTAGATTTGATCCCTATGAAATTTTAGATGTTTCTTATTCAGCTTCAACTAAACAAATTAAAACTGCATTTAGAAAACTTTCTTTAAAATTTCATCCTGATAAAATTTCAAATGTTGAAACTGAAACTAAAGCTATTCTTGAAGAAAAATATATGAAAATTATTAAAGCTTATCAGGCTTTAACTAATGAAGAATCTCGTAAAAATTTCTTAGAATATGGTGATCCTGATGGTCCATCAACAACTAGTACTCATGGAATTGCTTTACCCATGTTTACTGTTGGGTCTGGTTCTCCCGTTGTTATTGCTCTTTATATTGGTTTAATTGGTATTGTTCTTCCTTTTGTTGTTGGCAAACGTTGGAGTGGTTCAAAAATTTATACAAAACATGGTATTCATACTAAATCTGCTGATTCATTTTTCACTTTTTTCGTACAAAATTCTGATAGATCTATTACACCTGATGATATTCTTGATTTACTTTCAACTGCAAAAGAATTTAATATTTTAATGCCTGGTGTAGATCCAGCAAAAGTTCGTTTTTTATTAGATGCTTACTTATCTAGATCCATCTTAGGTGATAATGATGATATTCGTAAATATATTATTGCTTCTCGTGCTCCTATTTTACTAGAAGCAATGCTTGAAATTGCTTGTGCTTTTAAAAAAGCAGAGCCTGTTCGTGTAATTTTAAAAACTATGCAATATATCTCACAAGCAGTCTCCCCTTCCTCTTCATCCTCCTCTGAATTACTTCAACTTCCTAATATTAATGAAGAAACTATTTTACAGAGATCCTTAAAATGTTTCCCTAATAATTTACAAGAATTATTTGAAAAAAATGAATCTGAACAAAAAGAAATTCTTGGTTTATCAGATGAAAATGATAAGGAAAAATTCGAGCATGCTATTGATGTTGCTCGTAAATTGCCTGTTATTAGTATTGTTGATGCTTATTTTAAAAGTTTAGGTGAAGAAATAGTTGCAGCTGGTGATATGGCTCATCTTGTTTTAAAATTTACAATTAGTCATTTTGGCGATAACCCTTCTCAAAAAATAGACCCAGATGATTTACAATTAATTGAATCTCCTGAAATTTTAAAAAACCCGCTCTCTTCAAATAATGATGCACCTGAAGCCCCTCAAGCATTTACTCCTTATCTTCCAGCATATCAAAAAGAAAAATGGTATGTATTTATATCAAATCGACGAGAAGATGTAATTATTGAAGGTCCAAAAGTAATTTCCCGTTACTATGATGAAACAAAATCAGTTAAAACTTCTTCTGGTGAAGTCATTACACCAAAACTTACTACTTTTAAAATGAATCTTACAGCTCCTATTCCAGATTCTGTAGGTGAATTCCCAACTTTTATAGAATTATGGTCAAATTCTTACTTCGGTTCATCTAGTCTTCCTATAAAATTTTCCTTAATATTAAATAAAACTACATCACTCCCATTGTTAAGTAAATTTAGTTCAGTTACTTTACCTTATAATCATTCTTCAACATTAGGAACATCAACCGCTTCTACTCATATTGTTATTAGTAACGCAACTAGAAATGTGAATGAAGACTCTGGCGATATTAGTGACCCAGAACCTGATAGCATTGCTGGAACAATGGCTCAGTTAAGAGGTGAAAAAGTTAAACCATTAAGACAAAAGTCAAAAAGGTCTAATACAAATAATGATGATGGTACAAATAGTGAAGAAAATAGTGAAGATGATGATTCTGATGCTTCATATGAAAGTGAGGATTTATTAGATGAAGAATGGACTGATATAGTTACAGACACAGAAGATGAAGACGAGAATGAGAAGTCTAAAGAATAGATTGGATACATTTTTTAAAAAATTACTATTAATTTTATTATTATTGTATTTTGTGGTTTTTGACAGTTTTTTGTTTTTTTAGAGAAAAAAGTATATTCAATTTGATTTTTTACTTAATTATTATTAAAACGAAAAAAAAAATAATTTTCATTTTATATCACAAATTGTAAAAGTATTCTTATTCTATATTTTCATTTTATTTCGATCATTATTTAGTTAATTAAATGCATTATTAGTACTTAGTATATAGAGAAATAATATTTTCAGAAATTATTGATATTAAAACAAACAACTTAAGAAAAAAATAAACAGTATAAAAAAAAAAAAAAAAAAAAAAAAAAAAAAAAAAAAAAAAAAAAAAAAAAAAAAAAAAAAAAAAAAAAAAAAAAAAAAAAAAAAAAAAAAAATGAAATTATATATATATATATATATATATACATATAATAAATACAGTTGAAAACAAATTCTAAAAAACAAAACTGAAAATAAATAAATAAATAACCTCTAAACTTAACATAGTTACACATATTTCATACTTAAATAAATCAAATAACTTACAAACCGAATTTTTCATTGTAAATACCTTCTGGTATGAATGAAACAGAAACTTTTCTTCCACCAAAAAATCGGCCATTAAGTCCTTGTTTGGCTTTTTCACATATTGATATATCTAAAAATTTAACATATATACTACCTAGATCAGATTCTGTTTCAATCCTAATATCAATAACTTTACCATATTTTTCCTCACATTCTATTTTAACATCATCTTCTAATTCTTTAATCCAGTTTTCTCCAGTTTCTGTATTCTTATCAAACATATTTTTTAATATAATACATTTGGATTTCTTTTCAGAATTTTCAATTTGACTTTGAGATAATTTATCAGTTTTTTCTTCTGATTTAATCTTATTGGAACTTCCGTTATTCAAGCCATTAGAAGAATCTTCTTTTGTATTATTATGTTTATCATTTAATTGGATTTGATCTTCATCACGTAATAATTTTTTCATAAGTGATTCACGAGACATATGTTGAAATGAAACACCAGAATCAGGATCATCTAATCTTCTTTTTTCAAAATCATTTGGAATGTTAACATTCTTAGATGATGTTGAACTTGGTTCTGATTCTCCACCCGAAGCTTTTTGTAATTTACCTTGAAAACTTTGTGCAGCACCATCCATTGAAAGATTTTCATTTCCAATTCCGACTCGTAAAGGACGATTAGCTATTTCAAATCCATTCATTTTTTCCAAAGCAGTTTTAGCTGCATCACTTTCTTTAAATTGAATAAAAGCATACCCTTTGGACCTTCCTGCTGGATCTCTTTGAAGTTTGACAAATTCTAATTCACCAAATGGTTCAAAAATTTGTGCAATATCACTTTCAGAAATATTAAAATGTATATTACCAGCATATATTCTATGAAAATTATCAATATTTTCACTATAAAATGATTTATAAGTTAGTAAAATTCAAAATTCAAAAAAAAAAAAAATTAACATACTTAGATTTATATTCCTGGTAATTCATTTTAAAATTGTTATAATTTTGCTCATCCAAGTTTATATTAGCATTATTGTTAAAGGTATACACATTATTGTTACCATCATTATTTGGTCTTCTATTAACACCACTATTTGATCCGGCTGCTGCTGCTGCTGCTGCCTGTCTATTTTTTTCAGTTTCTGTATATTGAGCAATTACTGGAATACCTAAAAGTTTTTTACCAGTCAAAGCTATCCCTTTAATTACATCTTCTTCATTAATAAATTCAACATACCCTACACTATATAGAGAAAAAAATTAGTATTAATATTATATTTTATATTTTAATAAAAAAATAAAAAAAAAATCACTCTAAATAGTACAATTAATACATACCCTTTAGACCTGCCACTGATTCTATCTTTTACAATTTCAGCTACACGAACCGGGCCAGCCTGTTCAAAAAATTCTTTTAACTCTCTAGTTCGTAGTCTAGCAGCCAATTGATTAACAAAAATTGTTCTTCTATCGCGTTCTTCTATAGAAAGTTGCGGGGACCTTAAAAAAAAAAAAAAAAAAAAAAAAAAAAAAAAAAATTTATTAGTAAATGATAAAATTATTTGTTAAATAAGCATAAGATAGTAAATATATTTTTTAATAATAAAAAATCTAAATTATAACTAACCTAGATCTATCTCTTCTCATTTCTCTGCTGCCTGAACGTCTTGAATATTTCCTATCTCTGCGTCTAAATAATAATTTAATGTTAATAAAATTTACAAAAATAATAATAAATAAAAATAATAAAAAATATACCTTGAACGGCCATATTTATCAGGCGAATATGATCTAGATCTAGACCGAGCTTCTGAATCACGCCTACGATATCTATCACGAGAACGGTCGCCATATCTATCTCTAGATTTATTTCGGTCCCATTCTCTTTCATAATATTTGCCCCGTCTAGGATTCTTGTCATGATCCACGGAATCCCTATCCCTTCTGAAACTAAAAAATAAAGTTAGAGTCGCTTTATGTATATACATATACATATACATATATATATTTATGTATGTATGTATGTATGTATGTATGTATTAATTATAAACAAAATAAATCAACAAATTATAGAAACTTACTCGTCAAAATTAGAACTCCTCATAGAAAATAAAGTAAAAAAGATACGGTAAAAGGAAAAAAAAAAAAAAAAAAAAAAAAAAAAAAAAAAAAAAAAAAAAAAAAATCCAAATTAATAAATTTCGAATAAATAAATAAAACTTAAAAAAAAATTTATAAAAAAGATTCTTATTACGATGATAAATTCCAAATATATTTTATCTGTTTGATTGTTTATACCAACTCAAGCAACTAAAAATTAATCTTAACTATTATTTTAATTGTAAATATCAAATGGACTGTAATACAAAAAAATAATTATATAATTATATATATATATATATATTTATTTATTTATATATAGGCTTTAAATCCTCTCATACTAAATTTTAAATTATAGTGGGTTGCTAGGACAAAAATTTATTTAGAGAGGTTAAATTAAATGTGGTTAGGGTGGAATTTTATAAGTAAAAATAAAATAATTACTACAGTACAGTACTATTAGATAGCCTTTAATAAACAAAACGTTTAAAAGAAGAAACTAAATAATTAATTGATTTCTATGTATTAATTTGTATAAAAAACTTCTAAGAAAATTTTCATATTTAGCTTTTAAATTAAATATTAAATATTAGATATTAAATATTAGATATTAAATATTAGATATTAAATATTAATAGTAAATATATTACAAAAACTTTTAATTGATTTTATTATACAACTTTAGCATTAAATATCCCAAAAGGTCGTAAATGTCCGAAATAATTAGTAAATGACTAAATACACTGAATATTAATTATTCTTCTGTTTCTTTATCCTCATTTATATTTTTGTTTTTATTTTCTTCTTTTATTTCTTTATCAGTATTTGTGTTCTCATCTTTTTTTTCTTTTATTTGTTTATCAGTATTTGTGTTCTCATCTTTCTTTTCTTTTTCTTCTTCTTTTTCTGCTTTTTCTTCTTCTTTGTCTTCCTTTTCTTCCTTTACTTCCTTTTCTTCCTTTTCTCCTTTTTCCGCTGCCGACTTATTCTCAGGCCCCTTCTGTTGTTTTCTCGCACCGGGATTTTCAACACCAAAAATTCTAAACAAAAGCTCCTCGGAATCCTTCTTAGACAACATAAGATTTATAGATGACACACCTCTCCATAATGGAAATACTACATACTTTGAATTATACATTTCATTATCCTTTAAGTTTACTTTTAAAAATGCACAACCATCTGCTAAACTTTCAACTTTTTCTTTAAACGGAGTTTCTTCAAGGTTTTCTATTCTAGGAAATTCCACTAAACATAGATTCTTTAAAATATCTAAAGGACATTCAACAACTCTTTTATCAGAAAGGTATGGGAAAATTACAGGAAGTCCCTCTGATTGGACTCTCCATTGACAATCCCCAAAATTCTTTTGTTGTGCAAACATTTTTACTCCAGAATGAACAAATTTTAATTTATCCTCATTAAGTTGTATTATTGGTTTTAAAGAAGGATGAACATAATATACAAAACGTATAGGTTCGCCAGTTGCATTTCTTACTAATAAACATTCTTTTGGAAATTTATCTGATATATCATAAAATGGCCAACAAGGTTGTAATGAAGAATTAACCGCATCTATAAATTTAAATGGTTCTTCGTTAGCATCTCTTGGTAATCTTTGCTTTTTGGGCTTTACCATTATTTTTTCATTCTCAGAGGAAAATTTCTTTTCAGAAGTGGAACTTTGTTCTGTAATTTTTTCTGAAACTGTTTCAGAAGTTGATGCAGAAGTTTTATTCACTTTTGCATCAGGTTTTTGTTCTTCTAATGAACTTTCTTCCGCTTTTCTTTTCTTATTCAAAAATGAATCGTCTTTTTCAACTTCAACTTTTTCTAATAATGAAACGAAAAATCCGCCAGAATTTTGCAAATGAGGATAAATTCTAATGCATTTATCAAGACCCATATAATCAGCTTCTTCCTTAGTTGGTGGAAATAAACTTTTTGGAAGATTTGTTTCAGAAGAGTACTCATCAATCCATTTTTTTTCTTTATTCATAACTTTCCAAGAAGATTTTCCAGGTTTATATTTAAGCCCTGGTAACATTTCTTTACAGTCAACTAATTTTAAAGAGCCATTAGAAAGACGTAAAGCTTCGGCAACAACAGCCTCATCTTCAATTGGATTTAAGGAACAAGTTGAATATACTATGCGGCCACCATTTTTAAGCATTTGAATACCTCTCATAAGAATTCCAATTTGAGTTAAATGTAAACCCAATGCATCACCAATACGCCAATCTCTCCAAAGTGTTATATTTTTACGAAGTGTACCGTCACCTGAACAAGGAACATCAGCAAGTATTCTATCGAATTTTAAAATACTACCATCTTCTGTTTTTATTCTTGGATAAAATTGTGCATCGTGGTTTGTTACAATAAGATTAGGTGAACAAAGTCGTTTAACTTGATGAACAAGCATGTGAGATCTTTTAGCATCTGAATCATTTGCAATTACAAATCCGGTAGGTGCATTAGTTGTATAATAATTATTACCAAATACGTTACTAGTATTATCACCATCACTTGAAGGCAATAAATGTAAAGCTTCAATCATTTGAAGTGTTTTTGAACCAGGAGCTGCGCATAAATCAATAACAAAATGATGAGGTTTAATATCTAAAACTATAGGAGGAATCATAGAAACAGCTTCCTGTCTACAAATATTTCCAACATCGTTTTCGACAACCAAAAATCTTTGAAATCTTGAAAAAGCTTTAGATTTTCTAATAACAGTTTTACCAACATTTATTTGCATAGCAAGTTTATTTGGATACCATGGAAATATAACTGGAGGTTGAATTTTTTCTCCTTCCCATGTTATATCTTTAATCATTGGGAAAAATTCATTACAAACGATATTTTTAACTGATTTAGTTTGTGGTCTTGATCCTGTAATTCTAAATGAAATTGGTAATGGTTTTTGCAACCCTTCAATTAAATCATCCCATTCATCTTCTGGTACAATTTCTTGTTTTTGATAATATTCTTCAAAAGTAGCATTTCTTCATACAATAGGTCAGTAAATAATAATGATAAATAAATGTATATGTTAATCGAGAATAAGTAAAGTTACCTTTTTGGTATTTCTTTCCAATCGTCTTTTTGCCTGTCTCTCTTTATTGTTAGAAACCAAAATACAAAAATATAAAAAAATAAAACACATTACATACTCGTTGTCGATTTTTACGCATTCCCATACTGAATATCTGCTGAGTAACTGCTAGTTAATTATATTATTGTTATAATTGTATCCGAATATGCCAAAAACACAAAAATTTCCAAATCAACTAAATCAATCCCTCTTAATAAATCTATTTACTTTTGTATAAGTTAAATTTAAAATTTTATTTTTATTTTTATTTTTATTTTTATTTTTAATGTTCATTAGCAAATAACCATAGCAACAGGAAGAAAAAAGAAAAAAACTAACCTCATTTTTTTATTTGTATGTAAAAATGCAAAAATTGATGCTTTTTTTAACTTTAAAAGCATATAAAAATATAAATTTTTTATAAATTAATAATATTTAATAGTTCACATATTATAATTTTATAGGGGATTATTTTCTAGTTTTTTTTGTATTTTTATCTATTTTTTTGATAAATATTTGGACTTATATTGAAAGAAATTTAACTAGTTTTTTCAATTTATTTTTATTATGGCAAATTCAAGGTAGCTTAATTTGTATATAAAGTGTATATTTATAATTTATTTACAATTTATTGATAATCTATTTATAATTTATTTTATATATATATTTATCTGTGTATAAGATTTAATGTATGATACATTTTTGGGTACTAACATTTGTTTTTATTTTATTGTTTCTGTATTAGATTTGAATATGTAAAGCAATTCGAATCAGAGAACTTTCTGCTACCGCAAACTTATATTGTTATAAGAATTGATGGAAGATGTTTTCACAGGTTGGTTATATGTTGTGTAAATTATATATATGTATTTATATATATATGTATTTATATATATATGTGTATTTATATATATGTGTATATGTAGATATACATACATATACATATAATAAACACCAACAACTAACCCATAGACTATCAAAATTTTATCAATTTTCAAAACCAAATGATATAAACGCACTCCAATTAATGAATTCAGCAGCTAAAGAAATAATGATACAGTTTCCTGAGATTATTATTGCATATGGAGATTCGGACGAATATTCTTTTGTATTTAATAAAACTTGTCAGATATTTGAAAGAAGAGAAGCAAAATTAGTCTCTACGTTGGTTAGTACTTTTACTTCTTTGTATGTTTATAATTGGGCTAAATATTTTCCAAATTTAAAATTAAATTCAGAAGTTTTACCTACATTTGATGGTCGTGCAATTCTATATCCTAATTATCATACTCTTAGAGATTATTTAAGTTGGAGACAAGCTGATTGTCATATAAATAATTTATATAATACCACTTTTTGGTCTCTTGTACTTAAAGGAGGCATGACTGAACAAGCTGCTGAAGAGCATTTAAAAGGTACCTTGTCTGGTGACAAAAATGAAATTTTATTTTCTCAATTTAATATTAATTATAACAATGAACCAGAAATTTATAAGAAAGGAACTGTTATTATAAGAGATAAACCTTCTTTAGATAATAATCAAGACATTAACAATACAAATCTATCAAAACGACAGATTGAAAGAAGGAATCACAAAATTTCAAAAAGGCCAATATTAATATTGCATACTGATATAATAAGGGATGATTTTTGGAAAAAATATGATTATTTATTAAATTAATTATGCTTCTTTTACAAACTAAAGATTATAAAAGAGGAAAAAAAATAAATGAAAGATAAAAGAAAAGAAAATTGTTCACATTTGTATTATAAATAATATATTAAATTTGCATCTATATAATAAATATGCTAAAACTATTCATTATCTATTTAAGTGTGTTTGGGTCAAATGACTCTCTCCACTTACTACCATATATTCTAATTAGCAAAAGCAAACAAAACATTGGTATTCCTAAGAAAAATAAAATAGTAAAAAGCCAGCCTACTCCAATATTGCTAGCTATTGGAGTGAAAATAAAACAAGCAATAGCTGCACCAATATTTCTAACGAGATTATTCAAAGCAACTCCTGTTGAACCACGTCCTGGTAAAGCATCTACAAGATATGTTAAAGTATTAGAAAAAATAATTGTGGAGCCGAATCCAAAGAAAAAACAGCCTATAACTGGAACAACCCAAAATAATTTTTTATCAGCTGTCCATCCAAAATATAGAATAGCACATGGAATAATTATAGATGCTATGAATACATGTAATCCGATTCTATGTTCTGCAATTAACTTTCCATTTTTATTTATTGATTTTTTAATAGTTTTATCACTCCATTTACCACCGACAAAACTTCCAACAAAATAACCTACACTATTTGGTAAAAATAATAAACCTACAATAAGAGCAGAAAAATTATATGGTGGATTAGAATATACTTGTTCAGTGGCGAAATTAAGAAAATATAAAGACATCATAACATATGCAGCATAAATAACAGAAAATAATACTGGAGGAAATCTTAAATAATTTAAACGTATTAATGGAATAGTGAAGAAATTCCAAGCATTTAATAGATAAGCTTTGATATCATTTGAAGAAATATGAATTTTATGAAGTTTATTAATTTTATTAATTTTAGGTGTTTCAATTGTCATAAACTGTGATTGATTTAATTGTGGGTTTTGTTGTTTGATACTTTCATCATCTATTGAAGTTTTAAAACATTCTAATAATTCTTCTTTTGATCTTGGTAAAGTTTCTGGAAGTAAAAATAGAGTTAAAATCCAATTAACACCCCCAAGTATAACCAAAAACCAATGGGCAGCTCTCCAACCCCATTTAATTGTCAGAGCACCTGAAATAACAGGAGATAATAAAGGGCCACATAGAGGACCTAAATAAAAATATCCCATTGCTTGTCCTCTTTGTACAGTTTCAAATAAATCAGCTACAGTGCCAGCACCAACTGCTTGCACTGCAGCGGCAGCACCAGCGGCAAGAATATGAAAGGCTATAAACATTCCTATAGATTTTGACATTGCTACACCGATAGTAAAACCTGTGAACATTCCACCTGAAAATACGTAAACGAATCTTCTACCTTTTGTTTCTGAAAGTGAACTCCACCATAAAGGAAATATTCCTAAGGATAACATAAATACACCGACAGAAATATTTATAATAATTTCTGAAGTATGAAATTCATACATCATTGAACGTATTGTTGGATAAATTATTGAACTTGACATTGGACCAACAGTTCCTTGTAAGGCTGTTAATAAAAGAAGTAAGCATTTAGTTTTAAAATTATATTGTTTTGGATCATAATATTCTGGGATTATTGTTAATGTACTTAAAGGTCCTCTTCTTTCTAAAATAGGTACTATATTTAAAACTTTTTTTTTATTTGATATTTTTGAAATGGTTCTACTAAGAAAATTTTGGTTACTATTATTATTTTTAAGTTTTTTATCAGTATCGATATCAAGAGTTTGATCATTATTTTCATTTAAACTATGTTTATATTTTTGAATAAAAATATTATCTTCTTGATCATGTTCATGGTCATGGTCTTGTTCTTCAAATGAATTTTTTGATGATTCATTATCAGAATTTTGATGAGGATTAATATCTGATAAATCTTTTTCTAAGTTTTCTATATTCATATTAGTTAATTTATTTTCTTTTGGATAGTTTGAATCTGACATAATTAAAATTTTATTATTTATTAATTACGGTATTTTATTTAAGTATTATGTTTAAATTCATTTATATGTAAATGTTTAATTTTAATATATTTTTTAAAAAAATATAAAAATTCAATTACCATTTAGCCAAGAATTATATTAATTAATTTATTTCGTATATTATAATACTATATACAGTATAATTACTATGTGAAAAAATGTAAAAATGATTTAAAAGTTTTTATAAATTATAATAGTAAGATGATAAAAATAAATATATGATGCAGTAATAGAATGCAATAGTTTATTTTTTTATTTTTATTTTTATTTTTATTTTTATTTTATTTTTATTTTATTTTTATTTTTTTTTTTTTTTTTTTTTTTTTTTTTTTTTTTTTTTTGTTTTTTTTATAATCAGTTGAAGAATGACTATTACGGTTCAAATTTGAACTACCCCAGATATTAAATAATTATTATTATTATTATTATTATTATTATTATAGCGGAATAGTTTTTTATATGTATTATTTTTGTTGTTGTGGTAACGGTTGTTGTAGAATATTTAAATGATGGTTGCTATGCAAAGTTGCCTTTCTATTTGAACTAGAAATTAGAAATTATAAAAAAACATTTAATTTAACTAAGAAAAAAAAAGGAATTATATAATTTCTAGAACATTAGAATTAAAAATTAAATAAATTAAATTTTATATTAAATAAAATATAAGCATAATTAAAAATTAATTAAATTTTCCCTAAGAGCATATTTGCTCTAATAATTAATATGAGCAATTTGACTCAATACTATGCTCTGTATCATGATACCAGGTAAATTTTGTTTATTATTATTGTTTATTATTTGTTGTTTATTATTTATTTATTTTCAGTACTAACTATTTATTACTATTATTATTGACACTTCCTTGTTAATATTTTATTGTGTACAGTATTGGGTCAGCGCTTACAGATGCATTAGATCAACTAATTACGTAAGATTAGAATAATTAGTATTTTAGATTATTTAATATTGGAAATGCTAATTAATAATTTGTATTAAGGGAATCAAAAATACAACCTCAATTAGCTAATAAAGTGATATCAAATGTGAGTTTTTTATATTATAATATTATATTATTATTATCAGCTACTAACTATTAGTTCGATAAAGCAATAGCTGAAGCTATTTATGAAAAGGTTCGAGCGAAGCTTTCATTTCGAGTATGTTTTGCATGTTTATTATTATTATTATTATATTATTATTTTATTATTATTTTATTATTATTTTATTATATACTAACTAATAGGGCCATCTCGAAACATATCGATTTTGTGATGATGTATGGACATTTATTGTTACAGATGTTCAATTTAAATTAGATAATAATGACACTATAACTTCTGATAGAATGAAAATAGTAGCTTGTAATTCTAGAAGGCCTGGGGAGACTTGATTTATTTTTTATTTTTTATTTTTTATTTTTTATGTTTTATGTTTTATTTTTATTTATTTTTATTTATTTTTATTTATTTTTATTTATTTTTATTTATTTTTATTTATTTTTATTTATTTTTATTTATTTTTATTTATTTTTATTTTTATTATTTTATTTATTCTTATTATTTTTATTTATTTTTATTATTTTATTTATTCTTATTATTTTTATTTACTTTTATTATTTTATTTATTCTTATTATTTTTATTTATTTATTTGCATTTCATTACATATTATTTACGTATATAATTATTTTTCTATTGTAATTTGTATAATTCATGTAGACTTTTCAAATAATTGGCATACATACATATGTTAGTTTATTTATTTCTTTTAGTATGTATTTTTTTATGCTTTCCATTAGTAATTTACTATTTTTAGAATTTTTTGTTTAATTATTTTCTTTTATTTTATTATTTTATTTTATTATTTTATTTTATTATTTTATCTTATTATTGTATTTTATTAATTTATTTTTATTATTGTATTTTATTATTTTACAATCACTTTTAACATGAAACTTCCTAAAAATTTTAATTTGTATAATGAATTAAAAAATCTTGCCACAAATTATAAATATTCTAAATATTTAGCTTTTTTACTTTTAATTCTTGATGGTTTAATAAGTTTTTTTATTATTTTAAAAGTTCCTTGTATGTAAAGTGAATTAATTTATTATTGCTGTTATTACAAACATAATAATAATTTCTATAAACATTCATTACAGTGTAGGGAAAAAAAAAAAAAAAAAAAAAAACAATAGCAAATATTATGTACTAACTCTTTAGATACGGAAATTGATTGGGAAACCTATATGATTCAGGTGGAAAAGTTTTTGAATGGAGAGAATAACTATATTGTAAGATGATGTTACAAAGTGCATATTGAAAATATGAAACCAAGTACATATAAATACATACAAACACATACAAACACATACAAACACATACAAACACATACAAAAAAAAATACATATAAATCCGTATATACTGTGAATTGAACGCATGTTTTATTATGTTTTTGTATGTATTTATATGTATTTATATGTATTTGTATGTATTTATATGTATTTATATGTATTTATATGTATTTATATGTACTTCATATGCCTTCTAAACGTAATTATAAGCCTACTAACAAAAAGAAATTAAATGGCCCTACTGGTCCCTTAGTGTAAGCTTAATTTCATTGTTTACATTTATTATTTACATTTATTGTTTACATTTATTATTTACATTTATTAACTATTGCAATAGTTACCCAGCTGGACATGTGAAAATATTTTCCCTTTTGTATAAAATTACCAATCATGGAGAAGATATTAGAACAGGACAATTTATTTTTTTTCTAATATATATGCTTACACAGTTGTGTACTTTTATGGTTTATATGTATGCTAATGCACCTCCATATATATTTCCTTTGTTGATATTATCAAAAAGGATACATAGTATTTTTTTATTAAGAATGTTTAATGATTGTTTTAATGTATTGATAACTATTATAAGTATTTTTTTGCTTCAAAATAAATTATGGTTATCTAGTACAATTTTTTATTCATTATCAATTTCAATTAAAATGAATTCCTTATTATATCTTCCTGCTTTTTTCATTATTTTATATTTAAGTTCAGGCAGAAATAAATTACTTTTATTTCAATCTTTATTTTTATTGACACAAATTCAAATTATAATCGCTCTTCCTTTTATTCTATCATATCCTAAAGAATATTTTTATCAAGCATTTGATTTTTCAAGACAATTTCTTTATAAATGGACTGTAAATTGGCGTTTTATCCCTGAATCCTTTTTTTTATCAAAAAAATTTTCAACTTCGCTTTTAATATTACATATTTCAACTATTCTTTTATTCACACAAAAAATATGGCTAAAACCTATTAATGCTAATTTATTCCAATTAATTTCAGATTTTTTCTTTAAAAATAATTTAACAACTTCTTCTAAAACTATAACTGCTCTTAAAATAAATCCATCTTATATATTAACCACTATGGCTACATGTAATTTAATTGGTATACTATTTGCACGTTCTTTACATTATCAATTTTATTCTTGGTTTGCTTGGTCTTTCCCTTATCTACTTTATAAAGCTGAATTCAATCCAATTATAATATATTTATTTTGGTTCTTGCAAGATAGAGCTTGGTTAGTATTTCCTTCTACTACTAAATCTTCAGCTCTCATTATATCTATTATTTTGTTAACCTTGGCTGGTTTGTTTGAATCTTTGAGTCGTACAAAGAACGAAAAAAGAGGAAAATATAGGTATGATACTTTTTTATAATATTATTTTTATTCCTTTTATATTTTATTAATATTTTACTTTAAATCAAATATTATTCTTGAAATTTTTATATTAACCTCGAACTAACCTTTTTAGTTCACTTTGTTTACTTCTTATTGGTGGTTATCTAGCGATCCGTTCTACTTAGGTAATTAAGTAAATGCTAGATTATATATGATAATCTATTAAAATAATTATAAAAATGAAACAAAATCATTTTTATATAATGAAAATGTATATAATACAATATTATAAAGTCAATAATAAATAAGTGGAAATCTTTAGATTTTTCATAATATTTCAAAATAATACCTAAATAAATTGGAGCCTATTCATTGTAAAGGAAGTCGTAATCCTTTGAAATATTGATAGTGTTTAAATTAAATAATTAAAAAAAAAAAAAAAAAAAAAAAAACCGAAGATAATATTAACTTCTATGTACATAAAATTCATTAAATGTTATAATATTCATATTCATTATAAAGCTGATGTAGATTGCATAAGTGTAATATCAATACAACGATGATGACTTTTATAAAATAAATATGAAATTCAGTAATTAATATACATTATATAATTACTTGTTCGTCAAAATAAATGCAATCAAATCATGAACACTCTTTTCATTGTATAATTGCCAAATAGCGTATAGACTGATTAATTCTTGTACACATGCCATTATATTTTCTAATTTAAATCCATTTGAAGCAATCCAACTTAATATTTTAGAATTATTTGAATGCCCATTTAAATTTAAAGATACATTAGAATAACTATTTATAGTTGCTAAAAATAAAGCAGATATACAAATTTCATGAGGAGCATAAATAAGATTTAAATCAGTAATAAAAGAGTCACTAATTATTGACCAGGCTAATTTTAATTCATTTGATCCAAAAGGAGTTGAAATAGAATCTATAAATTGTCTAAAAAATTTATAGGGTTGATGAACAATAAAACAACTATCCAAAGCTTCTATTAAATAAAATTCACATTCAGCAATTAAGACTATAGCATCATTTAGAGAAGGTATATATTCTGGCCAAAGAGAATGAGCTTCTGTGGCAATTGTTTTTATATTAATTGGAATTTCTTCTGTTTTTGCAGCTAAATACAAACAAGAAGATATAATAGTATAAGGATTAATTTCTCTAATATTCGCTGATAATAGAAATCTCATAAGATATACTTCTGAAGTGGCAATAACTTGTTGTCTAAAATTTAAAACTTTTCCTAGATGAATAGTGACTATTAAATTTAGAATTTATTTATGTTGGTAAAAAAAAAAAAAAAAAATTTAAATATAAAAATAACCAAATCAAAATACTTACTTTGATGTAAATATATTCTAATAAAGCGAAAATCACCTAATTCAATATCGGAATTTGGATTATTATCATCATACATTGCTTTTCTACTTGATTTTCTTAGTTCTTTGACTTCTTCTTGAGAAAATTTCCAATATAAGTTTTGTGAAGAAGTCCAATAATTTGCCGACTAATATATATAATATAAAAATGTTAAAAACATAGTAAAAAAAAGAAAAAAAAAAAAAAAAAAAAATATCATATATAAAACTTTTATTATTATTTTGTATATAATATTAAATAATCTTACCATTTTCTAATTATGTTAGTGAATTTGTTTAAAACCTTAAAATTTCTAAATTCATGAAATTATTATGTGCTTTAAATAGTTGATTAAAAATCATTTGCCAGGTTAGAGATAAGTGATCTCCGTTAGCCGCAGTGACCGATAATAGCCGTTGATAACCTATAATAGGCGATATTTGAGATATATGTTTTTTTTTTTTGTTTGTTTGTTTGTTTTTTTATTTAATAAGTTTAACACATGCATAACAACTGAATACTATTTATTATGTAATAAATACTCATATACATAATTTTATTTACTTTTATATGATACTGATAAATACGAAGTTTAATAAATTATATACAAATATGTTACTAATAAGAAATAATAATTTAAGTAAAGAATTTTACATAATTTTTTTAAAAAAAAAAAAAAAAAAATTACTTAAATATAATACGTTTAATTAATTTAATTAATTTAACACTAATATATATTAAATATATACTTTAATACATACAAACAATATATATTTTTAAAAACAGTATATATCTAAATACGAAAATAATCGGTTCTTCTTATATTAAATAAATTAGCTATTATTTAATTATTTAATAAATACGGCATTATTATTCATAAATACCCTAATACACTATGTTAAGAACCTTCATATTTTAAATTCCTCCTTGACAACGTATATTAAATTTCATTTTTATAGTTATAGTAATAGTAATTTAATAAAAATGTAGTGTTCTATTCAACTACAAAAATGGATTAAACTTGGTGAATAAATGCTAAGATTAAATTTGTATAATTTTAATATGTATTGAGTAGTAATTTTTATGTAATAAATATTTTAAATAATTTTTTTAAATAATTTTTTTAAATAATTTTTTATTGTTTAAATAGAATAAACTGAAATAATGTTTAAGTAAATTGAGTTATTTATTAGATTTATTATTTTAATAAGAATAAATTGTAAATTTGAATTTAAAATTTAAAACTATAAAATATAAAAAATAAAAAATAAAAAATAAAAAAACTATAAATTATGAAAAATATTATATTAAATACAATCAAAATATATAAATATCATTATATATTAAAATATTTTGTGTCCATATATAAAAAAATTATATAGTACCCACCAGTAAAGTATACAATAACCAACAAACTTAACACACAAAAAGAAAAAATAACTACGTAGTAAAATGAAATTAATTAAACTATACAAACGAATAAATATTTTTAAAATATTGATTTAAACAACTAACAACAATAAAAAAAAAGAAGAATACCAAAAACAACTAAAAATTAGAAAAATAATACATATATAAAAATAAAATATATATGTATTTATTTATAAATTTACGCTAATTAAATGTTAAATAAATAAGTAATTTATTAAAAATATATTATTTAAATATTAAAATTAAGACAATCTAACTAATTATAAGATTTTTTTTTAATATTTTGTAATTTTAGTAAATTTGTACATTATATTATTTTTATTTATTATTTATTATTTATTATTTATTATTTATTATTCATTACTTAATTATTCAATCTAGCTTAATATATTTGGATACTATTAAATCTAGCATGAAATTTACCTCTGAATCTAAAATTTCTTCAAATGATGAAAAAATTAATAATTCTAATAATGAAGATAAAAAATCATCGATAAATAATAATAATAATAAAAAAACATTCATTCCTATGAATGAGTCAAGGATAAAAAGACTTTATAATATATTTACACTTGAAGGTAAAATAGGGCATATTAAAGATGAAAAACAAATAAAAATTGATGGTGGTAATATTGATAGTAATAATATAAAATTATCAAAAAATGAAGTTAGACATGGATTCGAACAATTAAACATTTCAGAACATTTTAATGAAGTAATCATAGATTCGTTAGTTAGTGAATTGTTCTCAGTAGTTGATAAAGACGGTGATGGAATGATTGATTATAAAGATTTCAAACATTTTATAAGAATTTCTGAACAGCAATTATGGACTTTATTTAAAGATATAGATATAGATAATAATGGTCAAATTGATAGAGAAGAATTAAGAAAAGCTTTAGCGTCTAGAGGTATCTTATCAGCTGATGCTACTTCAGCTACAAGCTCTCACTTTAATGATTTTTTCAGACTTTTAGATAGAAATAATGATGGTCTTATTTCATTTGATGAATGGCGTGATTCATTATTATTTTTACCTGTAACACCACATTCTTTACAAGCAACATTTCAAAGATTTGTAGATAGTACAAATCTTTCTTCAGAAGGTGATGTAGTACTTTCTGATGATACTTTACAAGGTATAGGATATTTTATAGCTGGTGGTTTAGCTGGTGTTATATCTCGTACTGCAACTGCTCCATTTGATAGAGTAAAAGTTTTTTTAATAGCTCAAACACCAGATTCTATGAAAAAGGCTTTACACTTATCATCGTTAACATTATCTTCTAATAAAAATTTAAGTATAAATTTAAATAATAATAAATTAAATTCACAAACAATAAATAGTATAAAAAATTCTAAATCAATGGGTATATTACGATCTATTTCTAATTTTTTTCTTGATAGACCTATTTTCAACGCAATGCGTGTCATATGGCGTCAAGGTGGGTTTTTCGGTTTTTATGTTGGAAATGGTTTAAATATTTTAAAAGTTGTACCTGAGTCAGCTATAAAGTTTGGAACTTTTGAAGCTACGAAAAGAGCTATGGCTGCTATATTATTTGGTACTTCATATGCACCTTGTCCACCACCATTTGCATCATCATCATCATCATCATCTACATCAAATGACTCAATTATTAATACCAGCAATAGTAACTACAATTCAGGTGATGATTTAGGAAATGAAGAAAAATCAAATGTAGGATTAGGTCCTAGTGATTTACCTAGATGGGCTACTTTTATTGCTGGTGGTATAGCTGGTGCAGTTTCACAATTTGCAGTATATCCTGTTGATACATTAAAATTTCGTGTTCAATGTGAAACTTCATCAGAAAGGGATTCAAAACATTTAATAAAACGAGTTGCAAAATCTATGTGGCAAAAAGGTGGATTAAAATTATATTATAGAGGATTATTTGTTGGAGTTTCTGGTATATTTCCATTTGCGGCATTAGATTTAGGAATTTTTGAGGCATTGAAAAGGGCATATCTTGTTGCACAAGCTAATAAATTAGGTATTGATACATCAGAGGTTGTTATGTCAAATTTAGCAGTACTTTCTATGGGAGCTTTTTCTGGATCAGTTGGAGCAACTGCAGTATATCCTATAAATCTTTTACGTACTAGGTTACAAGCGCAAGGTACACATGGACATCCGTATACATATAATGGATTTTTTGATGTTTTACAAAAGACATTATCACGTGAAGGACCTAGAGGTTTATTTAGAGGATTGGCACCTAATATTGCTAAAGTTGCACCTTCGGTAAGTATTTCTTATCTTGTGTATGAAAATGCGAAAAGAATGATGCAGTTGGAATAATGATTATAAGGATTATAATAATTGAATAATTAATGGTCAACTAATAAATGACAAGAATGTAATTATCAGGACAGCAAAATGTTCTAACCTAAAATACAGTACTAATTTATTTAATTAATTTGCATCTATGACATTACCTTGATAAGGAAATAAGAGATTAGGTAAAGTATATTATATTTATATTTATATTAATATTAATATTAGTATTATATGGATATTGGTTTATTTATCTTAATGAATTTCTACATTTTTTTTTACAGAATTTAGGTTATTTATTTATTAAAACATAGAAGTTGTTTATTATTGTATATAATGTAAATAACAACTTAAGATAAGTTTATATATTTGATATTTATTATTTATTACTATATTTATTAATACATGTGATGTTAATTTATTAAAATAATTTGAATTACTAAGGTTATATTATATTATATTATTTTATATTATTTTATATTATTTTATATTATATTTAAATCTTAAATATTACTTAATAAATACTAAATAAATCTCTATACAAATACATATCACTCTCATAAAACAAATAACTAGTAAAAAATTTGCCTCATAAAGTAAAAATTGCGTTAAATTTGTTTGCCTTTGTACTCGTTGCTAAGTAAGAGTGAATGAATGAATGAATGAATGAAGTAAGTAGCAACAAATTATTATTTATACAGTATTCCCTCTCTAAGTGCACACCCTCGGTGGACGAGGTTTAGTGTGCACTTAGAGAGGGATGTGCATTTTACATAAGCAACACGTGATTTATTGGTTGTAACTGATTATGTAATTCATAATATTTTATAGCATGATAGTCTATTATATCGTATCATCTATAATAATCAAACAACAATTGTAAATAAATTAT
>JAJMCY010000211.1:8182-21967 GCA_030565755.1 Ascobotryozyma cognata
AAAAAAAAAAAAAAAAAAAAAAAAAAAAAAAAAAAAAAAAAAAAAAAAAAAAAAAAAAAAAAAAAAAAAAAAAAAAAAAAAAAAAAAAAAAAAAAAAAAAAAAATTAAATAATTAAATAATTAAATAATAATTAAATAAATAAATAAACAAATAAATAAATAAATAAAAAAATAAATAAATAAAAAAATGAATAAATAAAAAAATAAATAAATAAAAAAATAAATAAAAAAAAATAAATAAAAAAAAATAAATAATAAATAAAAATAAATAATTAAATAAAAAATAAATAAAAAAATAAAATTAATAATAAATTAAATTATAAAATTAAAATATAAAAATTAAATTATTAAATAAACAAATAAATAAATTAAATAATAAATAAAATTAAATATAGTAAATACACCGGGTTGGATTGTATTAAATTGGGTTGGTGTTAAGTATTATTAAATATAGTATGTATTTTATATTTTTATTTTTCATACACACATATTATATTATATTATATATATTAAACTTAATATTATATATATATATATATATATATATATATACATATATAATATGCGTTTTGTATATATTATAATAGCTTTAATTTTTTATTCTGTCTGTGCAAAGCACGATATAGTAATAATTATTTATCTATATTGTATGGGGGGGAGGGAGAGAAAAAGGCGTTGTTACTATGGAAACATATATTTTATTTACTTAATAATCGAGTTGTCCGGGCAACTTTTGGAATGAAGAACTTGATGTTGTTTATGTATTTTCCGAATAGGCAGTTTATAGTTTATGCGCGTTCAGTTGTTATAGTTACATGTAATTATTTTATAGGTAATACATTGAATATATTTTTCGTATTACTATTAATTACAAACTCCACTAATGCACACCCACTCTTCGCCATACATAGCTTCTATAGTGATATATTATTATATCATATACTAATATACTAATATACTACTTGTATGATGATGATATAAAGCAAAAAAAATTATTTCACATACAATACATACTTTAAATATAATACATAATAATTTTACGCTGTACATTTACATACAATAATAATTTTATGTTATATACCTCCGTAAAATAATACGACGCAAAACTCACAATTATCACAAATGCAACTCCATACTTCCTAAACAGGTTTTGTTTACATTGTCATAAACTCATCAATCCAATATAGAATTTTTTTTTATTTTTTTAATTGTTTTTAATTTTTTTTATATTTCCCTTTTGGTCTTCTTTGTTTACATCGTCATATCGATATTATATTACATAATATTTTGATTTTTCTTATCCCCCCCCCCCCGCATAAATATTATATATAATACGCATATATTTTACAACATTTACAACATTTACAAAATATACAACATAATTTTTAATATTTATTTGTAATTTTCCTGTTTTTCTCCTCTTTTGTTTTTCCTAGTTTCAGAAAAACTTGTTTCTACTATGAATAGAACGTCGTCGATTTCCGAGACGTCCTGGTTTAATTCGGTCCGAGATAATCAGGTATGCATATATTATATTTATTATATAAAATCTATGCTATATATATATATATATATATATATATATATATATATATATATAAATACTAGCATATTATTGTATTTTTGCCACTAACAATGTAGGAATTAGACTCACTTAGTTATGATTACCTAGCAAAAGTAATTCTGCTGGGTCCGTCCGGATGTGGAAAATCATCTTTATTAAATAGATTTACAAGAGGAGAATGTAAGTTATTTATTATTTATTATATAATTAATTAATTTAATTTTTTATTATTTTATCGATGTTTTTTCCTTGTTTTGTCTTGTTTTGTCTTGTCTTGTCTTGTCTTGTCTTGTATTATATTTAGCAAAACTAACCGTGTAGTCAGATCGGTCATGTCTCAAACAGTAGGCGTAGAATTTACTTCTAAAATAGTTAAATTAGCACCATCAACTTCAAGTTATAAAACTCCATATTCTTCTTCGTTGGATAGAAGAAAAAAAATGAAATTACAACTGTGGGACACAGCTGGTCAAGAAAGATTTAGAGCAATCACACGTTCGTATTACCGCGGCTCTGCCGCGGTAATACTTGTAGTGGATTCTACAGAGTATGTGATTATTTAAAATTTTAGTATTTTTTTTATATTTTTTTTATATTTTTTTTTACTTTTTTTACTTTTTTTATATTTTTTATATTTTTTTCCTTACTAACCCCACATAAAGCAAGCAATCATTAAAAGAAATAGAACTTTTTATTACAGATGTTTTAAATCTAACAAATCCAACTATTTCAATACTCCTTGTAGCAAATAAATCTGATGCCATAGATAATAACTCGACTTCTGCATCTAATGTAACATCTCATAATACCAATAATAATACCAATAATAATATCAATAACAATAACAATAATAATAATAATAATAATAACAATACCAATAATAATATTTTAAATAAACTGTCTAATGTAACATCGCCAATTACACAATCAGATATACAAAATTTTACTAACCGACATCCTAAAATTCCTGTTTTATTCACTTCGGCGTTAAATGGAAAAAATGTAGAAGAAGCTTTTAACAAGGTTGCTTCAATGATTGTAACAAAGATAGAACTTGGTTTGCTCGATCCTGATGATATTGGCTCTGGTGTTCAATATGGTGACGGTCCTCGTTGGGATGAAACTATATCTATTGCTTCTACAGTGAAGAAAAGGAATTTTTGCTGTTAACGAAAAGTATTATATAATATAATTTTTTTTTTTTTTTTTTTTTTTTTTTTTTGGTACATATAGTTTGGGTATTTTTTTTTTTTTTTTTTTTTTTTTTTTTTTTTTTTTTTTTTTTTTTTTTTTTTTTTTTTTTTTTTTTTGGTACATATAGATTGGGTAATTTTTTATTTTTTTATTTTTATTTATTTATTTATGTTTTTTTTCTTTTATTCATTTGCGTTTTGTATTTTATTTTTGGGTTTGTTTTTATCGTTGTAGTTATGTTTTTGATTTCATTTAATTTTTTCTTGTTTTTATATTTGTATATTTCCTTAATTATACTTAATTATACTTTAGCTATCATTTACAAATCTTTAATCTTATATAAAGATTTGAAACAACATTTGGATTACAGATGTGCTATCACAAATGATACTAACATAATGTACTTAATTGGTTTAAACTTTTTAAATACTTAAATTTGCAATCCTGAGGACTGCCACTACAGATAATTTAAATGGTGTGAACTCAAATATCTATATACTATATCAAATGCTAGTTTTATAGCATAGATAAATTAAGGATGTTAACATAAATAGACATAAACTATAATAAAATATGATATGGTAATATTTTACTCTTAATTGCAATGGGCTTAGAAATTATTTTAACTCTATGATATTCAGGACTAACTAATTTTCATTTTATGAAAGTTTAAAGTTTTATTAGGTTTTAAGGTTTCCACAATGTTTAGCGATTTTTCTAGAATGTTTTATTGTTGTGGCTATTTATAAGAATTATATGCACAATAATATTACCTTCTATTCTACTAACATGATTTATGTCGATTTCCAGATTGTTTACGATGCACCATTATATAAAGAAAGTGACTTATATTTCAAACATATGATGTATGATATATATTAGATATAGTTTTTCTACTTTGAATGATTTTAACACATTATAATGTTGTATATCGACCACAGTCTTTTATTGCATATCTTTATTTGCAGTATTTGAGATAATTAGATAAAGCTGTAGTTTTTATTTCTTAGGAATATACAATTCATATGCTAATTTATAATTTGTCAAAGTGTTAAATTTAAGAACTGAAAGCTTTTATTTTATTGAATGTAACTTTATGCAATATTTTAAAAAGAAAATCTATTTTTTATATTGTGCCTTTAAATGATTAATAATTGAATCGAAGTATATGATATAATTAGTATTTAGCTTGCAAATTGCAACTTAATTTTAATAATTGTATTAAAGGTTACTTATAAAATTTCTTTAAAATGTTTATGGGACTATCGCCCTATATTTTCAAGCTGATTTATTATCTTCGTGATTAAAAGTTAACATTTAATGTCTTTGATTACTCTATATTGGTCTATGTTTTTTTGGGAGCATCTTTTCACATAGAACCGCTTGAATAAATGAGCCGCTATTTGTCGACTACCTATGTTCTTGATAAAATATTATAATTTTTCTTTGCATTTAAAGCAAATTATTAATTAGTTTAAGTTATTGAATAATAATGAATTTTCGCATAACTAGAGAATTAATATTTATACAAGATGACAAAGAATAGAATAAAAGTAACAATTATTATTATGAAATTATTCTCTCTTTGCAAGACAAAAACTTTAATATTATATTTATGTTTTTCGAAAAAATTGATTCCTTTTATCATGTTATCTTACAAACGAATTCCTTGTGTACGCATAAAGAACGGAAATTGGAAAGCTTTTTAAGCCTAATAATATGAAGGTGAGAGTAATTTAAAATTAAGAAGGTTAAATTATTTGTTATCATATTTATATTTTTAATATGGACTACATTACGTTTATTTTTTTGTATAGATAAATTGAAGGATACTTTTAATATTAATTGTTACATAAGTTAGATTAAAACAGGGGGAAAAAAAACTTTTGAGACAAATCATTATTTATGAGTCGATATATTTTAACTATTTATTATAATCGATAAATAAAATTAGAACAATTTATATTTAAAGTGAATGAAAATAAAAGTAGGTTCTACACCGAATTTGATAGATTAGTTCTTTATAATTTAATTCTATATTCATTTTTCATTATATAGATAAGTCAATGAAATAACCAAAAGTAGATAGATTAAATTATAATTTTACTTGGAAGCAATTGTGGATGGTTTGCTAAATGTAGGAAAAGGATTAGTACTTGATAGTAAAAGTTTAGAAAAATCATGAGACATATAACCTCTGATATAATTCAAATAAATTAAATGAGATATAAAACATTCAATTTGAGACTGTGTTGCTTTTAAACCAGAAATAGCAAATGCATTAACAAATACTGAAAGATTTATTCTATGTGATTTTCCTATAATAATGTATACTTTTTGAAAGAGTACTAATCTAACAACATTTTTTAATAAATTCATGATAAGATATAACCGTTTTTTCATGAAGAAACTTTTACGCTTCTCTAAGGCAACTTCATATGCATATACGTTTCCGTCTTTAATTGCTTTAACTAAATCTTTATAAAGATATTTAAGAGATGGAAAATCATTCCATGTTTTTTCAGTAGGAAGCAATTGTCGTACTAGAAGTTGCACTGGGATAAGATACAAAAGCAGAAGCCTTTGAGGTTAGAGTGAAATGGTAAATAATAATAATAATAATAATAATAATAATAATAATAATAATAATAATAATCATAATTAATTAAACTTACAATTGATTTTTTTTTGATTTTGCGTAGCAAATTCCATAAGCACTGTCTAAATGAATAAAACTTGCTTCATACCTTTGATCTAGAAAAGTTAGTAAACCCTGATAATACAAAAATGAACATCTATCGCTCTTTGGGTATTGATCAAAGGGAGGTAATGATTGCGAAGAATTAGTAAGCGATTTCATAATAGGATCTATAAGAGCCCTATTATTAATATTAAAATAGCATTTAAATAATTGAGAAACAAAAAAATATATGCCCATTTTCTTTCCGGCGCGTGGATCTTGATTTAATGTATCATTTTTTGCTGCATTAAGAACCGCGTTTATAGATCTAGCAGCATTTTGTACATGCGTTGTAGTTTTCTCGCGTTTGTCCGCCTGTGGGTTGTTAGCGAAGATTATATTAATATAGATAGATATAAATATAGATATAAAAAATATACAAATGAACATACTCTAAAAGCAATATCACAAAGGTCTTTTATGACAGTATATAAAGGTTGCAGAATCCAGCTATCCTGGTTTATTGCGATTTTATTAAGGCTCCTGAATAGTTAGCGAAAGAAAACTATTTTTAATAATTATAATAAATAAATAAATAAATAAATAAATAAGTAAATAAATATAATATGTAAAAATAATTACATACTGTAGTAAAGCATTCTGGGCAGTACTGGCAACTGCGATATTATCAATTCGAATAAAATATGAAACTTTCCATTTGTAATAACAAACACTTTGCCACTTATCACTAAAGCATTTATCTATATAACGCTTAACTGATTCTGCATCACTTTCGTAACCTAATTGTATGCTTTCTGGAGATTTTAGTGACAGAATTTCCGATGTTTCCTTTGGTTTTCTATAGTACAAAGAAGCACAAAGTTTTTTTAAAGGCGAGTCCATGTTTTATTTATTATGTGTAATGGATTTTTTTTTTTTTTTTTTTTTTTTTTTTTTTTTTTTTTTTTTTTTTTTTTTTTTTTTTTTTTTTTTTTTTTTTTTTTTTTTTTTTTTTTTTTTTTTTTTTTTTTTTTCTCTTTCCCTTCCCTTCTTCTTCTTTTTTTTAAAAAAAAAAATTATTTATATTATATTTATATTTTATTTATTTTTATTTATTTTTATTTATTTTTATTTATTTATATTTATTTCTATTTTTTTTATAAACCGTATGTGAAACTCTATCTGTATGTAGAATTCAATTAATTAACTTTAATAATTAATTAAATGGATTAGGGTGTGATAACTTTCGTTTGTGATTTAAATTACATCCCCTAGAACTGGTGACAATTTAGTATGGGAATTGGGATTTTTCGTTTAAGCATAGTATATTATTATATTTTTGCTATTTTCTATTATTTTTATTTAATATTGCTATTTGCTACTAATAGTGTATATAATTTTATATCTCATGCCCTTTATATACATACAAGTATAGCAGTAATTCTGATACATTTGCATATACCAGTCAGTATATACAACAGATTTTTATTATAGTGTATATATTTACAAATTTATAATTACAGTATTTATATTTACAGTAGATTTAGTATTTATGTATGTAATATTTAAAATACAGAATAAATATTGGCTATAAGAACTATAATCAATCATTTAAAATACAGTGAATAGAACAGTTTGCTATCTATGATCAATTAAAATATAAAAAGTTGTAATAAAATGTAACATATATTATATACAAGAAAAATAATTTCTACAATATTCGGAGACAACTTAAAATCCATATTGATCTTTATATAATAAATATATCAATAATAATACTCAATGAAAGGACAAATCTAATTGATAATATTAAATTTAATCTATGTATTAAATTGTAATCATGTCTTTCTTTAATTATTTATAAAATAGTTAATATTCAAGAATCAAACGCAAATATAATCATATTTAGAGGAACCATAGCAACCATAAAAATCAAAAATAAGAAAAACATTTCTATTTTACACCATGGAAAATAAATAATAAAAAATATTATTTTTATATTTTTATATTATTTTAGTAACCCTAAACAATGATTATTTAAGACAAACAAACCCCAGGTATTACTTTCCCTAAATCGTTTTATAATTAACACATACAAAACGATATAATTTTAAAAAACCGTGCATACTTATTAGATTGAGTTTTCACTGGTAAAAATATATTCATATATATATATACATATATATCCTATTTTTTTCGCACCCATGTCGATAGAAATAAATTGGGAGAAATTGCTTTCGGAAGAAGGACGTCGTTTTTCGGAACAAATACGATCCTTTCTTGATGATAGTTTTAAACAGTTAAATTTACCATCCTACATTTCTGCGGTTAGTGTAAATGATTTTGAACTTGGAGATGTTCCTCCGGTAATTGAAATTGAAGATATTACAGATCCATTTTCAGAATTTTATCATGATCTTTTTAATGACAAATCTGATTCCGGAGATTATCAAGAGAATAATTCTAATTATAAATCCCCAAATATTCTTTTAAATACAAATGGCATAAAATCAACTAATATATCTCCAACACAAGAATATAATTTTAATAATAGTAATAATAATAATAATAATAATAATAATAATAATAATAATAATAATAATAATAATAATAATAATAATAATAATAATAATAATAATAATAATAATAATAATAATAATAATAATAACAATAACAATAACAACAACAACAATTTAACTAATCAAATACTCGCATCTTCTCCTCCGAATTTATATTATTTTCATAGTTTTTTTCCTCCTAATAGAATTAGTGGAATACGTACTCCAATTAATATACCTACTCCTTCACAGACCCATAGTAAATTTCAATCACAATCACAAACACAAACACAAATACCGAATAGATTATCTCAATTAAGTTTAGATGGAATAGAAACATCTAGTGACTTAGGAAATGAATCATTTCCTAATTTTCAATCAAATAAAGATTGTCATTTATCTTCTCCATTATTAAGTATACCTCCTTCAAGATATGAACTAATAGAAAGATTAAAATCTAAAAATGATATTCAATTTTTAGTTCATATTAAATATTCAGGAAATATGAATATTGCAATATCTGCAACAATATTACTAAACTATCCTGCAAATGCATTTGTTTCCTTACCAATAAGACTTACAATAACAAATGTAGAATTAGATGGACATGCTGTTATTGCTTATATTACCTCACCATTTTCTTCTTCTTCACAATCATCTCCTTTGAATGATGATACATGTAATACGTCAAACGAGAATGAAAAAATTACAAATATATATACAACTTTTGTTTCAAACAAAGGAGAAGGAAATTCAAGGTTTCCAGTAGATTCTGAAATAATTAATAACATTAAAATAGAATCTGAAATTGGGGTTCCTCATGATGCTAAATCATCCGTTTTGAAAAACGTGGGTAAAGTAGAAAAATTTGTTACAGATCATTTACGTAATTTATTAAGAGATGAACTAGTATGGCCAGGTTGGCTTAAGTTTGAAATATAGAATATATATAACATTTATATATCTATTCACTAAATCATTAAGCATTATTAGCAAAACAAGGAGTAAAAGCCTCATTTGTAAACAAATAAAAAGCAAAAAAATCTTTAAAAGTATCAAAAGTCAATTTTGTGTATTTGTTTTCTCCTTCATTGAAGGTTGCTGAAATGCTTATTTTCTCCTTCCAATTTTCTATCCCATTAGGAAACCTAATATAGATACATGTGTATAAGTCATACACCATAGCATAATTACTATTATATTTTGTGCATTCAAATATTGTTCTAAGTAATATTTCGTATGCATTATAACTTAGTTTGTATGGGTTCATTTGACAATGCAATTCACTGGTATCAGAACTATTATCGATGTCCATTTCATCAGAGTTATCCAAATTTTCAGAATTATCAGCGTTTGAATTACTATCAATTTTATAACTATTATTGTTACTATTATTATTGCTATTATTATCATTATTATCATTATTATTATTATTATCATTATTATCATTATTATCATTATTATTATTATTATCATTATTATCATTATTATCATTATTATCATTATTATCATTATCATCATTATCATCATTATCACCATCATCACCATCATCATCATCATCATCATTAATACTAGTATCCACCATCGTAGAAGACTCTGAAATCACGCTTTCCCATCCAGTAATATCAATAGCACCACCAGGTAAAAAAATTGTAATCATTTCAATTTCATTTAATGTACTACCAGCCTTTTTCCATAATAAAATATCATACAAAGTATTTGAAAAAGAGTCAAGAAATATAGGTTTGTCATATTTACTAATAAAAGTTGCCTTAACTACACGAATAGGCCAATTATTAGAAGCAGCCATTAAAGAAATAATACGAGTTGCAACTGAGTTAGCAAACCACTTTCGTAATTCATTCGGTTGACTAGATTTTCTTAAATTACTATTATTATTTAAACCATCACCTTTGTCATTATAAAATGTTATATTTTTTCGCCTTAATATTATTTGTTAATTATTATTTAAGATATACAAAGCATAAAAAAAAAAAAAAAAGAATTATATTAAAACTTACCAATATTCAAATAAATCCTGATATTTCGCAAAAGCAGCAGGATAATCTGGAAATTCAAAATTAGTATTTTTTATTTCTGTTTCCAGTTTTTCTTTAGAAATTCTTTTTTTTTGAGACCTACTAACCATTTTATTATTGTGGGGTTAAAGGATAAGAATATTTTGAAATAGCAATATATAAATATTTATTGTTAGGGTAATAATTATTATTATTATTATTATTATTATTATTATATAAAGGTTTCATAGCAACAATAAAATAAAACCTAACCACAACTACTATGTGATTTAAACAATATTGATTTTATAAGCAATGTCTTAGTAATCGCGTATACTATAATTATATAATAAATAGACGTGGGATAAAGTCAAACGATTACATAATCATATATAGGTAATACCTCAAATAATAAAAAATAAAAAATAAAAAATAAAAAATAAAAAATAAAAAATAAAAAATAAAAAATAAAAATATATTTAAGTAAATATCATCACTTAGGGAAATACTTTAGTTTATATTTCTACTATATTATTTATTACAGAGTATTTTGCCACCACACCATAAAAGGAAACTAACGCGCACTAATAAAAAGACCAATAAAGAATTGGACAATAAAATATAAGCATTACCATTGCATTTAATAAGGAAAAATATAATAAAACAAAATAAAAAATAATTAGTTAATAATTAATAATTAATTAATTTACTTATTTGTTAATTATTGATTTACTCTTATCTGCATATCATATCAATAAAAAATAAACAGTAAAAAATAAAAAATAAAAAAATAAAAAAATAAAAAATAAAAAATAAAAAATAAGAAATAAAAAAATATAAAGATAAAAAAATAAAAAATAAAAAATAAAAAATAAAAAATAAAAAATAAAAAATAAAAAATAAAAAATAAAAAATATAATAATAATAAAGGGAAAATAGAAAAGTAATAAAGAAAAAATAAGGAAAAATAAGGAAAAATAAGGAAAATAAAAAAAAATAAAGAAAAATAACAGATAATAAGCCAAGATGGCAAGTCCAATAGTGGTGAGTCTCTTTTGAAAGGCCTAATATATTTTAATTGTATCAGATGTGATTTTGGATAATGTGTTTTATTTTGGTATTTTGGTATTTATTTATTTATTTATTTATGTTCATTGAAAGAATCTAATAATATTTATAGGGAGACCTTTACAGAGACATAATTGAAGAAGTTATAAATGAATCTCGTGTCGATTTTGAAGATAACGGTGTAGATGAAACAACTTTAAAAGAGTTGCAAGAGGTATGTGTTTTATTTTATTTTTTATTTTTTATTTTTTATTTTTTATTTTTTATTTTTTATTTTTTAGTTTTAATTTTATTTTAATTTACTGATTTTAACTTGTTTATTGTTAATTTTCCTTTCACTAACATAAACAGCTATGGCAACAACGCTTAACAGCTATGAATGTGGCTAAATTTCCATGGAATCCAGAAGAATATAATATTCCAGATCAAGCTCAGTTAGGATTAAATATAAGTGCTCACGAAATGGGTTTGGGTAATGCAAATTTTAATTTAAATAGTTCAAGTTATTTACTGGATCATAATGCAACAGCAGCAGCAGGTGTTGAACCCAGTAATCTTGCTGCTATACGAGCTGCACAGCAAATTCAACAATTTACACAAGGAAATGGTGGTGTTAATGCAGAAGCTACACAAGAAACTATAAGAGGATTAATGCGTCAGAGTGGGATTGATCCTAACTCTTCTTCTGCCAATGATGGTGATGGTTTAGTACTACCAGGTGGTGGTAGGCTATCGCAATTGGATGGAACCTCAGATATCGATTTACTAAATTTACGTACACGAATAAAGAGTATAGCAAATGTAAGTTTCTAATTTGTATCATTCTATTATTATATTTTTATATAATTATATAATTATTATGCATTCGATTTTAATTTATCTTACTAATCTTATAGAATGACAAAACCAAAAAAAAACAGTCAAACAAACTAAAAGCAGACAAAATTGATATACCAATAAATAAAAATATTACCAAGCAAGTAGATGGAGCGGGAGATGAGGAGGATGAAAATGCTATAAATTCAGATTTAGATGATTCTGATGATGGCATAAATTCGCAAGATAACGACAGTGATGACGATGGTGGAACAAAAATGTTTTGCTTATATGATAAGGTTCACAGGGCAAAGAGTAAGTGGAAATTCAATTTAAAAGATGGCGTGGTTTGCATTGATGGGAAGGATTATATTTTTAGTAAAGGAAATGGCGAGTGTGAATGGTAGGACTACTGTGTATGTATGTATGTATGTATGTATGTATGTATGTATGTATGTATGTATGTATGTATGTATGTATGTATGTATGTATGTATGTATGTATGTATGTATGTATGTATGTATGTATTTATATTTATCACGCTTTGTGCAATTTTCATTGCATATGTTCTAAGTTGTATTGTATGAACTTTGATGTATAATGAAAAATAAATTAAATAATATTACAATGTAATTATAAATTCATATTCTATATACTATCTTTCTTTTCTAATGGATTATATCGTAATAATTTTTCAATAAGGTCAACATGTGTCAACTAGCGGGTTAGAATATGAAAGCAGATAAGTAATAGTGAATAATTAATAGTTAATTATAATAATTAATAATAATAATTAATTATAATAATTAATAATAATAATTAATAATAATAAATAAATAAATAAATAAATAAATAAATAAATAAATAAGTAAGTATAATAATTAATAATAATAAATAAATAAGTATAACAACTAATATTCATTAATAGTAAACAAATACTAAATGTACTTACAATCATTCTCCTACAGCAGTATCGCTTTAATCCAAGTTTATCTAGAGCATCTCTGATATAGATTAGAATGTTACTTTACATAAATAATAATAAACAAGCACTTCTTACCCTTCTGTCATATCTTCTTGTAAGTAGTTTAAATATGTCTCCCATTTGTCTCCCACAACCTGAAAAGTTAGAATAAGTTTAGTACATTATAAATAATTTAGCTATACCTTTCCACAAGAGAAACATCGTACTGGTATAATCATATTTACAGTATTTTAATATGTGATATGTGTTTTATTTTATTTTATTTTATTTTATTTTATTTTATTTTATTTAATTTAATTTAATTTTATTTATTTTATTTATTTTACACCTGTACGTTTTTTACTTTATATCTCTATACGTACATTATTTAATTGATTTTATATCGTTGTATAGTAATTTTAATTTTTAATACTATATAAAACAAATTAGAAATTTATGTATATACAGAATAATACGAACAAGATAGATTTACAGTATACACGAAAACTAAAATTTAAATTCTCATTTTTATAGAACTATAAACTACAATTAATGTATATGGAATACTATTATTACTACTATATATTAAGAAAATAAAAAATACACATATAAATACACATACATATTATATTATACGCTCTATATATAGTATAGTATCTTTTACTTACAATCAATTTAAAAATTCACATAATCATTCTAACAGTAAAGAAGTTTTTTTGGTTTTAATATCCGTTGCCATAGTTTCGATTTTTTTATTTTTATTTTTTGTTTTTCCTTCGTTGCTTTACTTCCTACAAAGTAAGGGTTTTCATAGTTTATAGTTTACTCACATACTGATTTTTACTAACAATTTTTTTATACGGTTTTTTTTTTTTTTTTTTTTTTTTTTTTTTTTTTTTTTTTTTTTTTTTTTTTTTTTTTTT
>JAJMCY010000212.1:0-21787 GCA_030565755.1 Ascobotryozyma cognata
AAAAGACAATAAATATACTCTATCGATTATTATTTATTCGAATATAAAATAAGCTTTTTTTTTTTTTTTTTCCTTTTTATTTAAGCAACTCACAATAAAATAATTTTCTGTTTAATGTCCTCTAAAACAAAAGTGGAAAATCCAACTGATAAAATGCTAGTTCCCAGTTCAAATTGTGAAATGGATCATACTTTATCTAATGAACCAATATCGAAATACAATGACGAAAACCCTGAAATGCAAAATGTAATCCAAAGATCAAATACTAGCATTTCATTCGATTCGGAAACTTCAGAAGCGACAGACAAATCTCAAAGATTCGTACATCATTTTAGAAAAACTATAGAAGATTTTCCAGAATTAATAAGTCTGTGCATCAGATATATTAAAGAAGAAAATACCGACGCGTTAGCAGAAATTGCCCGAAAAAGAGGATTACCTCAAGGGTTAAGATGGGTTATTTGGCCTCTATTATTAAGAGATCACCCTTACGTATTATTTGAAAATATTCAACCAGAATATCCAGATGAAAAATCTTGTCAAGAATTTGGATTATCAATTGAAAATACAACTGGTGCTGTTCCAATGAAACGCATTAAAGGAGAAATTAATAGATATAGACAAAAAGAATTAAAAAAACTAGAGCTTAGAGAAAAATGTAACAATTCTAATTTAAATGGGTTTTCCCATACTATCAACAATGACACTACTGTTAATTCAGACAATACGACGAGTATTGAAAATAATAATAATAATAATAATAATAATTCTAATATTGGCAAGAAATCAGAAGCTTATAATATTTCCTCCTTTATAAATTCTTCAAGTAATAATAATCATACCACTAATTTTAATAATAATTCTCGATCCTCTAGTGGTGCTTCATCTCCTTCAAGTCAGTATATCGGAGTTGATACTGATGCTGTATTTTTAGAAATTGAAACTGCAGTGGCAAAGTTTTTAGAAAAATGGGGCCATACGGTAAAGTATGAAGCAGGACTAGTTCATGTTGCTATAGCATTGTCCGATTGGTATCATTTTCGTAGGCCAAAAGAGCACGCTTATTTATCCTTTATTTTAGAAAGTAATTCTTCAAGTAATAATGTTTCTAAAGATTTGGAATTTGCGGATTTAAGCTTTTGTAAAACTTATGAAAGGTTTGTTTTGGTGATTTTAAACTCTTCATGCTATTCGGAAGCTGGCCCACAAGGCCCCTATGATTCTCCTCTTGCAAAACGAATAGGAAAATTTTTACAGGCTTTCCATATTCTATTTCCAGACTTAAGTAGGTATTTTTTGGAGGAAGAAATCCTTGGCTCACGTGTTGGTGGTGATGAGTGGCTTTTATGGTGGGTCAAATGGTTTGGAGCTAGGGTTTGGCCTTCACCGGCTCGAGCAAGATGTTGGGATTTAATCATTGGATATAAAGGATCAAACCCTTCAAGTACAAATGAGTATATGAAAAATGAAGTAAAAAATAATAAATTATCAGGCTGTGACACTAAAAATCAAATAATTTCTGAAGATGTGAAAGAAAATTATTCAGTGGTCACGCCTAAATCGAAACAAGATTTAAAAAACACATTAAACAGTTTGGATTTTAATGCTGCTAGCTTCATAAAAAACAGCCAAACTGAAAATAGCGATAAAGATAAAAATAGTATTATTAATACTCCTATAACTAATAACACCACAATTGGATATAATGATATGGATGAAAATATGTCTCTTACTAATAATTTTAATTCTAGTAATATTTATTCTGTTAATGATTTAAATAGCAACAGATCCACATCCAGCTTATCAGATACATTTGAAGCTCAAGGGCTTATGGAACCGTTTTGGAATCCTTGCTCTTTTGCGGAGGATAACAACTTGATGCTTCCTGATAGAAAAACTTCTATTGCAAGTAAAGGTGATTTATTCGGTCCTCTTCCTGAATTGCATGACCAATGGAATTTCATTTGTTTAGCTATGATTCAGCCATTTATAGATAAATTAGAAGAGTTTGAAACTAGCGAAATTCGGGAATTTTTAGGGCGTGTCCCGAAAATTGATGATATGGAAGGTGTCATAATTGAGGCTGGTGAACTCTGGAGGGCATGGCAACAGAATGAAGAAGAAGGCACAATGTGATTTAATAATAGAAAATCGTTATACTTTTTGTATAACTGATAATGACAGTATAAAGATATCTTTTAAATTTATTTAACTTATAGACAAGAATTCGACTTTATTTTTCCCAAATAGAATGTTTTTTTTTTTTTTTAATTATTATTTTTATTTACTCTTTTTCCTTTTTTTTTTTTCTTTTTTTTTCTTTCTTTCAATTTAATTTAATTTTCTTGTTAGTGGTGAATTAATTGATATTTATTGTTATTATTTATTATACTATTTAGTGTTTTTTTTATATTATATTTTTCTTTTTAGACTGGGCTTAATATTTTAATGATTTACGGTTTTTAACATTTTTCGGCATTCATAATAACATTTATTTTTTTCACTTTTTTATTGTTGATGTTTTTTATTAATACCTATTATAAAATGCAAAAAAAATAATTTTATGTATTTTAATAGTAATTAATTATTAAAAGAATCATGATCCACGAATAATAATAATTCATGAAAGGTACAATGGTCTTTTGTAATCAGAAATTTTTTTTGAAGCTTTATGAACTATATTGTAATAAATGCTTAAGTGAATAAGGGATTAAGAAAAATTAGAGAGTAAAAAATAGAAATACAAAGAAGAAAAATAAACAAATTTAAAAATGAGAAAGTAATAATATGAAACCAATTAGATAAAAACTTAAAAATTATAAGATTCAGAATAAAGATAAATACCCTGTGCACCTGAACCAGTGTTTACAGCACGATGATCTGATATTTTAACTACAGAATTAGAAACTGATGCACATAGATCAGAAGGCCCACTAACAACTATTGCAGATTCGCCTGGTGATCTAATAGTGGCCATGTTAATAATTGAAGAAATATTAGGTTTGGAACCATGAATTATATCAATATTTAAACCTTGAATTAAATACTGCGTCATTAGGTTTTTGTTTGGAGGAGAATGTATTTGTGTTGATGAATGAGAATCAGAAAAGTAAGATTCATTATTATTATATTCTGGTTTTAAAGGTATCATGTTTAATATAGATTGAACTTTGTTTGAAATGTGATCATTGGTTATATTATCATCACCATAATCTTGATTAATAATTTCTGTTGGTACCATGTCATTGTTAATTGATGATTGTGTCAAATTAATTTGAATAGATACTTCAATTTTATTAATTAGATTTGATTCTTCTTCTTGATTACTTTTGAGTAAAGAGATATTATTATTATTATCATTATAGTCGTCATACACTTGATCTTTAAGTTGGTTATTTATTGTAGATTCTTGTAAAGCATGATTGTTATTATCTTGGCGTATTAGTTCTATTGGAGACATTGAATTTATCGTATGCACTGACAAGGCAATATCTCTTAAACCTTCTAAATATGGAAAAAAATCTGACAAACATTTTCCTGTCCATGAAAATACGATTTTATTTGTGACAGGTGGTAACGATGATTTCGATAATGCAAGTTTAAATGTATGCAGTATGTCTCGTATTATGGGCATTGTAAAAGAACAACCAGTACCACCTGAAAAAAATACAACTGAAGAAAATTGTTTCAAATCACGATATGAGGCACCATAAGGCCCTTCAAAACTTATTGGAATAGTTGCTGATGGTAAATTTACATTATTATTTATTTCATTAATGAATGAAGATTCATCATCAAAACTTGATTCTTTTGTTGAATTTATGAATGTAGATGAGTTTTTATAAGTAGGATTAACATGGTCATATAAACGAGCAGTTATTCCTTTCCAAGAACAATATGTTTTTACTAAATGTAAAAACTTTTTCATGGGACTCTTGGGTTCCATATTTAATTTTGGGGGGTTTGAAAACATTGTTGAGGATGGATTTTGAGACTTTGGAATTGAAATTGAAGTAGGACGAATTATAAAATTTATTTTTTTATCAGATGATAAAGTTGAAATTGTAAAAGGATGAGATTGTCCAATAGCTAAAGTTGGAAAATAAACATACACAAATTGACCTGGAGACCATGAAAATAATAATTTATTTTTAGGAATATTTTTAAGTGATAAAGAGACAATTAGTAAACCAGAAGGGAGTGATTTAACAATGGCTTGGGGGAATATATTTACATTTGAATTAGAAGAATCATTTGATGAAGAGGTGTTTTTAATTGTTGAAATTCTTAAATAAAAAAATATGAGGAAAGATTTTAATAATCTTAAAGCTCTATCAAAGGCCCAAAATCCTACTCCAATATAAAGAGATGGATAAAATGTTGAAGGAACATGGATAAATAAATAAACTAGAAACAAAATAATAGATGCAATATGATTTATTAAAAACAACTCATATGAAAGAGATCTAAAAATACTTGTAGAAAGAACAACATTCCATGCTAATAAAGACCATGCAATTATACCAGATTTAGCGAAAGAATTTATTTCTAATTCAAATTTAACAACTTTATAAATTCCCCATTCACCTAAGAAAAATCCCATGTGAATTGTTGCCATAAGAAACATACCCCGAGAAATCCAACGATGGAAAAAATTTAACCTTTCATGTGAAGAATTTATTAAAAAAGATATTATTGAATTTTTATTAGAAAGTAAGGTAACTAAAGGAAATAAGCCAATTGCCATATGAGCAGATTTGTATGAAACTTGTTCATATACAGATACGGGGAAAGATGTTCGTTCATAAAAAAAGATTCCCATTAACATACTAAAATATGAACATATTATTATAATACGACCTATCGAAGGCCATACCCATTTAAAAGTGTGTAAATGAAATAAAGGAAATATTGGGAATTTAATAATAGGTTTTAAATAAGTACATTGTCTACCTATAGAAATTATACAAGAGTACCATTTTAATAAAAAAAAATATGGTTTTGCTCTACTCCGACCTCTTTTAGAATATGAATTATTTTTTAGTCTATATAAACCAATTAAGTAGTCTATAAATGCAAAGCAACTACATGTAAAAATAAAAACACCAATAACAATCCATTCAATTCTAATATATTTATTATAATATTTATTATTATTTATTTCACTACTCATATCCATCCCATCCATACTGAATTAATTTATATTTTTTCACATGTAATAATAATAATATTATTATTATATACCTAATTATTTTGAACATGTTTATGTATTTTATTTAGTCAATCATAAAGTTCAAATTATTGATTACGAATTTGCTCAATTTGCTCATTTCAATATTGCTATTTGTCGATTAGTTTTACAATATTATTACTATTATCTAATTCTCATTATATTTTCGCATAAAAATAAGATTAATTAAAGCAATACTTTATTATGAAGCTAAATATTAATTAATTAATTAATTAATTAATTATAAGTACTAAACTATCGTATTTTTCTCTTAGATACAATTTAAATAAATTTAAAATGGGAAAAAGAGCGATTATTAATATATTTGCTCAGATACATTTATTTAGATTCTTGATCACACTTATTTAAATTATTGGATTATTATTAGCGAATAATTAGAATTGGCATTATTATTATTATATTGCATTATTATTGAACTATACATACTATCATTGAATTATCATTACTTACACTATTGTAATATTATATTATATTATTAGCATTGTACCCGTACATCATACTTTTATTAATTGTATGCAATTAGATATTTGCTATAATTATATGTATGGTCGAGTATTATTTATTTTTACTTAAATAGTTAAATTGTACATTACTATTGAATAATTGTATTTTAATTTCGCTTTAGTTTTACAAAATAACTAACTTGGGAATTTTATATAAATATGCTATATATTCATTATTTAATTATATTATAGCTAAAGATATTTACATTTACTATAATACCACTTAATAAACTTTTTAATGTGTTTGAAAATTATGTATTATTTGTATAAATGCTTTGTACCTGAATGCTTTATAGTATATAAAAATAATGAACAATAATAGTAAAGGGATTATATATAGGTAAAGCATTGGGAAGATCTTGTATGAAACTTAGATAGAGATTACAATTAAAGAGCATTTTTTAGATTATGATGTTATTATGTTTGGTGGAGTATGTTAATTTTTTTAAACTTCTTTTTTTTATTTTATTTTATTTTATTTTTTCTCCGGGGAAGCTTGTTTTATTTAGAGATATTTATAAAAATGTATTATTTATAATTTAACAACCGAAAAAAATAAAAAACCCTACAGATATAGTAAACTATCAACTCGGTTCTGTAGTAAAAGTAAAAATATCTATAAAGCACAATTACAAAATATTTAATATAACAAAAGATTAACTTAATTTACTATTTAGAGGATACCATATATAGTACTTTAATTTTTTTCAGTTGTGAAGTAAACCTTGGTCTATTATTATCATGAACTGTCTATTGATTAATTGTTTATATTTATTATTACTTTATTGAGTTTAAAATTTTAAGAAATTAGTATGTATAAAGCTTATTAAAAAAATACCAAAGTCTTTATTATGATATTTCTTTTATACTTTTTTCATGTTTGGAGAATTAACAAACAAAGCACATATTCTTAAGTATGTTGAAGCTTACATAAATGAAAACATGATATAATATTTGTGAAGTATTTTAGGAAATTATAAAGATTATCAAACTTAATAGTTCGTAAATATAATTAATTAAAACTGTTTGAATTATTATAGTTTACTTATGTAAATTAAATTGATCAATTGATAATTCTAATCTATTGAGTTCATTCTGTAACCAGTGTTTTTAAAAATGTCAACCAAAAGTCGACCAAAAGTCAAACTTTATTTTACTATAATCTTTCACTTATATAGAGCTGCAATATCTTTCGTTGCTTTCAAAATAAAAATATTTTTTTTTGTAAAATACGCTTATATTAAGTTTTTCCATGAATGCAGATATCATTTGCTAATTTACATAAATCCTCTAACTAATTTAAGCAAAACAACTATTTAGCAATTAAATGGTAACGTGTTATTCCTGGGAGATAAAAATGCATGAAAATTGAAGGAAAATTGAAGGAAAATTGGAACATTAATACTAAAACAATATAATTCAAAATTCTATGAATAATTAATGGTATGATTTTATTTAAATTATATTTGTGTATATAAAAAATTTCCAATATCTAACACACCGATAGCATAATCTAATTAATTTAAATCAGCCTCACATTGGTTATACTAAAATTGGCACATTAATTAGCAATAAAATTGAAAAAAAAAAAAAAAAAAAATAATTTGGTAATAAATATAGTAGGTTAAAATCAGATCAAACGGTTTTTATACTGAAAGGGAGAACAGCTGAAGTGCTGTTAAACTGATAAGTATCGGACTGACTTGTAGAACAATATAAAAAAATATGGAATTTAATATATCTCTTAATATACTTACTATACGTAAATTAATATAAAGTTTTAACAAAAAAAAAAAAAAAAAAAAAAAAAAAAAAAAACCACAGGCAAAAATGTTTTATTTTTTTACTTCAATCATAATACAACAGCAATAAGATATTATTCTTAGAAAATAATTATTTTTGGAATAAATTTTTTTTTAGCTGGATATTATGTTTTTGCCGCTTTTCTAGTCCATCTTTCATCCTCAGGATTAAAACCTGCTTCCTCAGATCCAAAAACTGCCCATTCAGGAGTTGGAGATATATAATCTAAAGGTCCAAATGTTTCCCCAGATTCTAATAATTTAAAGAATCTATCATAGTCAATATGCGTGTACCACCTATTATCAATAAAAAACCTTTTTTGGGCAAGTAAAATACAGCAAGAATGTGCATGCTCTGTGGCAAGATCATAATTTAAGTTTCGTTTAACAATAGCATCACGAAGAGCAGTAGCAAATTCTTTTACTTCCTCATAATAAGGAACATTTTTCATTGTTAAAGAATTTTCTTTTGATGTGCCACAGTAAGTTACACCTTTAATTTCTATAAAGCAAGGCTCAGCCTTTTCAATCAAATCGGCGTATCCTTCCACCTCATTGATATTAAAACCTTTGACAAGAGTCAATCTAAATACAGTACGTTGATGAGATTTTTGCTTCAAAATGAAAAGGCATCTGTTAAATCTTTCCCAAAAATCTCTGTGAAGTGGTCTATCGATTCTTTTTAAGGATTCCTTTGAAGATGCATCTATTGATACATATAGTTGTGTTACTTGTTGCATTGCTTCTAATTGGTCTGGGTGCTGTGCATTACATACCAGAAAAGTTGAAATGTGTTTATCATGTAACAAAGAAACTAACTTATTAATATGCGGATAAAAAATGGGCTCACCAACTAAAGATAATGCGCAATGTCTAATAGTAAAAGCCTCTGCGAACCTTTCAGCCTGAACACCAGGAACTCCTCTCATTTGTTTAATTTTTTTATAATGACCTTCCATAGCACCTTCTACAATTTCTTCAGGCGAGTTAGTTTTCCACCTCCATGTCGTTCCGACAGGATTTGTACCATGTCTCCAACAAAAAACACATTTACTAGAACATGATAAAGAAGGTGTTGTTTCCATACACAAGTGCGATTTTATCCCATAAAAAGCAAATTTATAACATGATCCACGACCTCTTAAAGCAGATTTTGTCCAACGACAAATTTTTACTCCAGAGTGAGTACCCACAATAGTATACCCTTGCTTGACAAGAGATTTATATGTGGGAGAATCTTTTGAAACCATTTCTTTTGCATCACTTTGCAATTTAATTCTCTTTTGAGTTTCTTTTGTATTTTTAATAATAAGACCCATATCCTCTAAGTCAACAATATCGTTTCCTTTCTGTTTTTTAAGTTTGCGTGATAAAGAATTACCATTATTATCTTCGTTATAACTAAATTCTTCTTCTTCTTCGCCATTGTCACTTTCTTCACTAGAATCGTAAATACTAACTTCTTGCCATAACTCCCGATCTTTTATAAGACTGCTTAATATAGTTTTCCATTGATTAAATTCCAATTCAGCATTACTACTTACATCACCAGTACCTAATGGAGCAATTCTTTTTCCACCTAATTTTCCTAAATATTTATCAACCAATTTTGCTTGATAACAATACTTACTTTCATATTCATTTTCTGGCCATTTTTCTTTATCACCTAATCCAAACACCGCATAACCTGCAATTGCTTCTAGTGGTTTAGAATCTATTCGAAAATCATTATAAAGTTCAGTTAAGTTCTGAATCAACAAATCAAGTGTTGACTCTATAGAATACGAAGGTAAGATAAATATATAAGCTGTATTTTTCAATGATGCATCAACTCTGGCATCGGAAAAGTAAAAATCAAGATCATAGACATAGTCTAAATCTACCACTTTAGCTTCTATATTTAGACTTTCTTGTAAATATTCTTGTAATCGAAATGAAAATGTTTTAGAGGTTCCTCTTAAAGTTGAATAGAATATTATTATTTTCAAATCTTCAATATCAATTAGTTTACTATTTTTGTTTTTATTTTTTTGATTTTCTTTTCTACCGCTAAATACTTTAGGCGTACGTGACCTTTCTTTTTTTGTTTGTATTTGTGTTTGCGATCCGTTCTGATTCTGATTCTGACTTTGTCCCTGTTCTTGTTCTTGATCTTGATTTTTATCATCTGTACTTTTTACTATACGAGAATTAACACTTTTAACTTGAGAATAATTTACATTTTCTGAAAATAAAGATTTACTTTTTAATCTTGAATTTTCAGTTTGTTGTTTTTTTTTATTCCAAATAAATAGAATAACAATAAATATCAAAAAATATATTCTATTGTTATGCCATATATCTATTATATTATTAAGCATATTTGTAACTAAATTCTTTAATAAAATAAAAATTATTTAATAATATTATTTTATTTTATTTTCAATCCTACTTTAAAATAATAAATTTAAATTTGTATTTATTTGTCTATTAAATTTTATTAAAGAAAATATTTTTAAGCGAATAGGGTTATTTTTTTTAAAAAAAAAAAAACTTTCCGGGGTACAATATTTTTTTTTTTTTTACAATGATATTATTTCCAATTTGTTTTTATTCTATAAAGTTTCTCTTGTAAGGTTTTTTTACTGTAGCAAAAATGAGAATTACTTATTGTATACAAAAAATTATTAAAAAAATTGTTTATAGAGTAGGAAATATCTTAGAAATAAAAGTCTGAAAAATTATGAAAATTTATATTGTCGTTCTCAACAACTGTTCGCTTTAAAATTTACCTACTTTATTAAAAAATTTATTTCTATTTAGGAAATGATTTTAATATTTGTCATGGTACATTTTATATAGTTATTCTATTTTGTAATTTATTTCCTATTGTAGTAAATAAAAGTGGAAAAAAAAAAAAAAAAAAAAAAAAAAAAAAAAAAAAAAAAAAAAAAAAAAAAAAAAAAAAAAAAAAAAAAAAAAAAAAAAAAAAAAAAAAAAAAAAAAAAAAAAAAAAAAAAAAAAAAAAAAAGAAAGAAAAAAAAAAGACTAGCTATTTCATTGAAAACAAATAAATTCAAGTAAATAATGTTACTTTATAAAGAATGAACTAGAAGCTTATAGCTGATTATTAATGAAGATTTATAATGGTATGAATTAGATATACAACAAAAAGTAGATTCTTTAATAGTAAGATTAAAGCTATTAAGTAAAAAAAGATACTTAGTTAAATTATACATAAAAATAAGCAAAAGTATTACGAAAAAAGTAAAATGCAGTAAATAATCTTTCTATATATATATATATATATATATATATATATATATGTATATGTGTATAAATAGAAATAAAAATGTAAACAAGCATATAACTATGTTCTAAATAAATAAAAGAGTGGTATTCTTTGAATTTTAAAAGTGATTTTAGCAATATAGTGAACATGAGTCAATTAAAATATGTAATGTAATATAATACGTCTAGACATAAAATCAATTATATCAAATTAATTTTTTTTTTCTTTTATTTATTTTTTTTTTTTTTTTTAAATAGCCTAAAAGATTTCCATATAAAATTGTAAAAATAACAAACAATAACTCCTACTTGGTGTAGAAAACTAGTAAAACATACTAGCGAGGAGGACGAAAACATTATTTTAATTATACACATTGAGAATTTATATAATGAAATATATTTTTTGCTCTACAGTTAAATAGTTTAGTAAATGTTTATTTTTATATAGCAATAAACTGTGTCTAATTTTGTATCAAACTCTTCAATCAATAATATTCAATTAAATGTTCCTACAAGAATTAATTTAGTTACAAATATATATATATTTAAAATAAATGCTCAAAAGTTTACTAATTTTTTCTTTTTTTTTCTTCTTTAAATAATGTTTGTTCATCTATTTACTGTTTATTAAGAATTTAAATATGAGCATACAGTTGTTTGTTTAGACTTTAAAAAATCATAGTAATATATATAGCCATGTAATGTATACATATATTTAATACTTAAATTTTATACAATTAACTTTTAGCATTTAAATATATATACGCACATTTCTTAATTGAATGAGCAAATATAATGCTCTTATTATCATTATCATGAATTCAGTATAAAAATGGTGTGCTCTTTATATTTGTAATGCCTTTTTTTTTTTTTTTTTTTTTTTTTCTTTATAAATTAAATCAAACTTTTAAGTTAAATTAATATATCGTATTCCGGTAAATTAGTACCATCAATAAAACTTATTAAATTAATGTTTGTAAGTCATATTAAGCATATTATTCTATGCTATATTAAATAAATAAATTTTTTTTTTTTTTAATAATAATAATAATAATAACAGAAGATCCAGTAATATTCGTTCTTAAGAATTTATCCAATTTAAGATAATAAAGCGTAATTCAAACTTTGAAATTTTTTTTTTTTTTTTTTAAATCAAAAATCATTTTAATAAGACTTTTATATTCTAAGCCAAAGAAAACAATGTTCTACGAAATTGTTCATCATTCATAATCTTCTGTAAAAGACTGTCCTCTGTTATAGTAGGATCAGTAATTTGTAAAACTAATATATGATGCATTGCCTTAGCTACCCATCGTCCCGCAGGTTTACCCAGTAATTTAAGCAAGGTTTTGCCTTTTATAAGCGGTTTGAGGTCATAGACTTCCCATAAGTTTTCTTTTTCAATCAATTTCAATAAACTTTGATACGATTTTATTGCTTTATCGTTGATTATTTTTGCATTGATGTCATCTTTAGACGTATTCGCATGAATTACTATATTATGATATACAGCAAAAGAAGCAAACAATGATGGCCAATAAATTCCTAAATCCCTTATAAACATTGCAAGCTTAAGCTTTATTCTTGAAATATCATCTACATCTTTACTTAGAGCGATATTTGCTATTTCAATATAGTCATTTGCATTTTCACAAGTAAACTTTAATGTTATTTTCGCAACATTGTTTGATAATCTTAAATTATTCTTTATAACATTTTGAATCATTAAATCAGATTTATTTTTATCTTCTTTTGAAGTTAATGTAGAGTTTAGTTCTTTATTATCATTTGTGTTTATTCCATTTTCACAAGTCGTATGGATAGGATTCATATCAATTATTGGTATCATAGAAGCTAATAACCATACAATTAATTTTTGCATACCTGAAGATAAAGAAGGGATACTCGATTTTAAAGAGCCATATTTTTTAACAAAGTTATCCCAAAAGTCTAAAACTTCAGTTGTGGTATTAACAGACAGATCTAAAACTGACTTAAGATCAATATGAGCACCCAGTTTTGAATTAATATTTTTAGCTATATCTTCATTTGTAACTGAATTACTAGTAAATAAATATTTCCATAGGTTCAAATCGTTTAGTAAACGTAAGCCAGTAGAAGGATAGTCAGACTCAAAAGTTTTCGTTATTTCAATACCAATTCGTTCTGGTGAAACTTTATCTCTTAATGCCTCTTTAACTTCTAAATTTTTCATAGCACTATAAGTATTAGATTCAATTTTAAATTGAAATTTAGAAGCAAAACGGATTAAACGTAAAACCCTTAGTGGATCATCAAGAAATGTTTTTAAAGGATCTACTGGAGTGCGTAAAATACCAGCCTTTAAGTCACTAATACCTCTGTTTGTATAATCTTCTACAGAATTTGTATACAGATTATAAAATAAAGCATTAAGTGTAGCATCCCTTCGTTCCGCATCTTCTAAAGGAGAACCAATCCTCGTAGTAGTAGGTATCCTAGATTTACCGTCATATATTTCTGCACGCAAATTAACAAAATCAACCTGTTGATGATAAATCCGCATATTTGCTGTTTCTAAATGTTTAGATTTTTCTGGATTTGCCATTATCTTATGTATAATACCAGAGCCAGGATTAATATGATCGGGTGAATATTTTCCTCTTCCTTTTGGTTTTGTACTTTTTTTTTCGTCAACTTTACCTATACCTGTATTTTTATCTTTATCTTTATTTTCACTTCCACTTTTATCTTTAAAGTCAAATGATTTTCTTTTGCATTTTAATTTCATATACTGACTAACTCGCGTAGCAAAATCATATCCAGTCATACAGTTTAAAGCGATGTCAATATCTGAAGACTTCCGGCCTAATAATTTATCTCGTACCCATCCACCACTAATTCTAGGAACAACATTTAACTTTTTACCTTTTTCATCCAATTCATGGGAATTAATATGATCACAAACTTTTAAAACCAAATCTCTTATACGCTTTTCATTTTCTTCTAATTTTATTTCAGATAATTTTTCAATATATGTGGAACTCATTTTTTTACTATTATTTATAGTTGAATAAAAATATCTCGTTGCTAAACCTTTTCTTAAAGGCCTTCGTGTGTTCATGTGATGAATGAGTGAATTAAAAAAATAGTTCGGTAGTTAGGATTATATAATTTTAATATAATTCACAATAATATTTTTATTTTTATTGTTTGTTTTATTCTTTTAAATCGCATAATTGCATATTTGCATATGTATGTATATATATAGATATTTATTTATTTGCAGATTTTATAAATTTTATTATTTTTAAATTGATACGTATATTATATTATATTATATTATATTATATTATATTATATTATATTATATTATATTATATTATATTATTAAATAATATAAATTTATTTAATTAGAAAATATGGTAATGACTCAAGAAAAACCTTCAGGAATAGTTTCGGTACTTGCAAATGCTGATGGTTCAGCATTATTTATTCAACCAATTGCTCAAAAGGTAAATTTTTTATCATCATTGGGTATATCAGAATTAGATTCTAAACCAATATCCATAATTACTGCAGTTAATGGACCTTTAGAGGCTGGTAAAAAACAAGAAAAAGCATCAACAGGTTCCTTATATGTTTTAGTTAGACCTTCAGATGGTGTAAATTCTTCACTTGAAAAATTATTTGAACAAAAGATTGAGAAAATTATTTTTTCTTGTATAGTATTAGATCAATATCCAAGAGCTGTCATTCAGGTTGTTGTTCAAATAGTTCAAGGACATGTACCTCGACAAAAACAAATGAAAATAACAACTTATGGCGATTCTTCTAGTAATAATGATACAAATAATATTGAGGATGATTCTAATTTAGTTGATTTGGCTGCCGATGCTGTAATGGATACTGACGATATTTTGATTAATAGTATTATAAATAATAAAACAATTGAAGATGAGCTAGCTTCTGATTCTAGTGGTTATACTGACGGTTTAAAAGAAGGAAAGCTCTACGCTAAAGTTCAAGCTTGTGCTATTAATTCTGTAAACCTTGCTCTGTTAGATGCAAGAATTGAAATGAAAAGTACTTTTGCTGCTACCTCCATTGAAACTAATGATGCAATTCATTTAATTGTATACGAAATTATAAATAATAAAGTTGGAAGGATATTACTGGTTGAAAGTTCTGGAAAGTTTAGTCAAGATAACGTAAGTTATTGCTGTTCTATATTACTTGTTATCAGATATATGTGTATATTGGTATACATATATTAACTTATTTGTATTTTTTTACTATCATTTTTACTAACATTTCTTTTAATTTTTTTTTTTTTTTTTTCTTTTTACTGTAGTTACTATCTGCACTAGAAGACGCTGTGGTACCATGTGAATCACTAGGTATATATATGAAATCCTTAATAGAAGAAGGATTAACTTTTTAGTTTAATATTTTTGGTTTCATTTTTAAGACTTATGAATAGATGTGTATTTTTATTATCATATGTTAAATCGAATTCTCCTACACTTTATTGTTTTCTATCTATTTGTTTATATATTTTTTATTTTTTTTTTTTTATTTTTCTTTCATTTTTTTTTCCTTTTATCATATTATACTTGCTATTTATTAATTTGTTCTTTTTCTCTGTTCTATACTATCTTTAAAACGTCAAGTATAAAGAACATGCTATAGCAGGACCAGTTAAAATACCAAACCAAAATATTATATTCCCAAGAAGTTTGCGATGTCTCAAGTATTTAGTTCGCGAAAGTGCAACAAGAGGCAGTTGGGACATTTGGAACAACATAAGATAAGCACGTAGTTTTTTAAATATACAAAGCATTACTAATTCATGAATACATGCAGAGAAAAAAAAGGTTAAAAGAGTAGCTGTAGATTTGGAAACATGTAAAAAGGAGATTGATGAATGATACACATGCCTTAATAAAAACTGGTGTACTGGCGAATTCCAATCCCGTGCAAATTCATCCCACGTTACACAATTCCACCAGGGTCCATAAAATCTTCGATCAGCAAACTTAGAAAGCTCTGCTATTCCATTAAGAATAGATTCCCAAATTATATAAAATGTTAGCATGTAAATAAGAGCAAAAGGTGGAACTAGATCTATAAATAAAGGTATATAAGCTTTTATTTTTTCTTGTCTACTCAATCCTCGCAAATTAATCATTGCTATAATTGTGTCATACATGTAAAAGTCAGCAACCCAAATCATTAAAAACAATACCCCAAATGTAGATAATATTCTAACAGAAAGTTCTTTATAATTAATCTTTTTTTTCATAGGATAATGAAGCTCATATACTACTGTAGGATACATTAAAAACTTTAAAAAGCTTTTAGCTGTGATATTGTTAGGAAAATAATTATTGTCATCTATATATAATTCTCCTTTTAAAGTTTTTATATAATTTTTAAATGAAGCAACTTCTGCACGAATAATTTCATCTTCATCAACGTTCTTATTCTTTTTATTCTCATTTTTATCCTTTGCATCATGGGTGTCTTGATGAGATTTAAGAAACTTTTCTGCCAAATCTAGACTACTTTCCACTTGATAAAGATAACCACAAAAAAAAGCAAAAGAATGCTGCTTCATCAATAATACAAGACTATGTAATAAAATAAACACTTCCCCAATCCAAGGGAATCTGCAATAAAAAATTGTCCAAAAATTAAATGAAAATAAAAAAAATGCTTGCCAAACATTTTGTAAAATCCATCCAGATGAATTCCAAGAGAGATATTTATTTTTGCAGGCAATTTGAATAGCTAAAGTAATAAATGTTGTTAAAAACATTAGACAATCTGTCGCTGCAACCAAAAAAATGTCCCGATAAAGAATGCTTATTATATGAAAACGGAGAAAATTTCCTGTTTTAAAGTAGTTTTGTATTAAAGTATTGGCGCAAAGAATTCCTATAGCCATCCAAAATCTTAACAAAAAAAATTAAAATAAAAAATATTAGTAAAAAAAAAAAAAATACAAATAGAAAATTTAATTATAAACTTACAACACGTAGAATCCATAGAACAAAGAGTTTGAATTTTCCGGATTACTAAGTAAACTTTGACGTTCAATAAATTTTATCTAATAAGAAGCAAAAAAAAAAAGTATGTTAGCATTAACTTATAAACGTTTATAGTATAAGGATAAAAAAGATAAAAAGCTTATAACAAGAAATAGTAAATTATAAATAATCACTGCAAAAAACAATAAAAATAGAAAAAGTTAATACTTACATCTTTAAATTTAGGACGATATGTTGTGACAATGGTTTTAAACTCGTCAGTAGTTGAATGCGTAGATATTGACTCTTTACTTTTTGTCTCAACCAAAGCTTTAAAAGATCTGCGCAATCGGATATTTGCCGCTTGATCTTTCAAAATACTTTTCGACCCATTCTCTGAATGGTCTTGGATAAAAGTATCACTTCTCTTTAAAAAATTCATTTGGAAATATTTTATCTAATTCTAATAACAAGATAACATAAAATCAGGGTCCCATAGAAGTATTTAGTTTTTATTTATATGTGTATATCTTTTAAAATATATAATATAATGTTTTTTTTTTTTTTTTTTTTTTAAAGCTTTTTTAATCTTTAATTAATATAACCAATATCTGTAAGATTATTTTTGTTATAATTTCTTTTTATTATATATATATTATTTTATATATTTTTGTTAAAAAAAAAAAAAATAGTTTTTCCTTTCAAAATTGCTGCCTTATCTTCCTTTAAATAAGAATGACTTTCAAGATTCAACTAAATTAAGTATATCTTCTAAGCTCGCAAACTTTAAGTCTTTTTATAAGAAAAGGTAAATATTCCAAATTCCTTACTATTTAATACTAATAATTAGCTGCACCCTGTCATTAAAATATTTCTATCTTCAAAAAGCTAAAGTAGAAATCTAATCCAATATAAATGCCTGTAATAATAATCAAAACAAACATAGTTAGGATTATGTAATAACAATAAAAATAATAATAATAAAAATAGAATAAAAATAATAAAAATCAAAATACAAATTACATACATAAAAACTTATTTCCTATTAAAATATATAATAGAAAATATTTGTCTAAATACTTTTCAGCATTTATTTATAAATGCAAAGAAAAATCCAGAATTAATTTGTTAATAATCTTTTGCTAGCAATTATATTTAATTGTATATCAGATTGTACAATATGTGTATTAGTAATTAATTAATCAAAATTATATAATATATAGTTAAAATAATATTATTACCCTACTCGGATGTCGAATCTTACGTATTATAATAATGATAATATAGCTAAAACAGGGCAAAAAGACGGTTTTTGAGGTCTTTTGTGGTTTTTTAGGACTATTTAATATATTTTATAGTTACCAAGTAGTTATTTTTTACTTAATATTTTTATATTAATGGATACAATAATCACTTTAAATTAAAGTATAGATTTTTTGATTTTGCTTATTATTTAATGTACTTTTACATAAATTTCTATTATAAAGTTGACTCTTTCTATTTGCACATCAAATCTTTTTACCGACAATTACCAAAACTGTGAAAGTAGACGGAGTTAACTGTATATGTATTATAAATATAAACCTATACACATTCAACCTGTACGCATATAAATCTATATAAGCCTATATACGCATATACACCTTTATACACAGTGTTATTTCCCATTGGAACATATTTTCAAATAAATCATTACAAAATATTACAAAATATTACAAAATATTACAAAATATTCTTATTTAATTGTGTAAATGAAAAGTTACTTATAATTATATTTACGAATCCTATTAGATATGCGTTATAATATTACTGACTATCTTCAGTTAAATTATTATATTATTATTATATTACTATTTGATTATTTTATTATTAAGATGCAGTATATATAATCTTATTTCATGAATTATCTGACTTTTAAACCATTAAATTACTAAGTAATGCATATATAAAATAATGTAAATTAATATTAGAATTTGAATTTATATAAATTATACGTAAATATAAATCAGTAAATATAATTAGATCAAACCGGACATATTTAAAAATACGTAATATTTTAGTTAAAAGGTGTAAATAAATTGATTAGATAAAAGTAATACAAAATAGTATCATATAATTAAAATTTGAACACAGTTATTTATTCAAATATATAAATTAAAACAATATTATATAATACTGATAATATCAATAAACTATATTATTCAGTAACAATTGTAATAATTTACTATAATAATTCCATAAAGCAAGGCCTCAAAGATTCTTTAGAAAACCAAGTGATCTTTTTCCCAGCCCTAATATAGCTAAATTTTTGTAGTATTTATTACGTTTTATAAAGATAACTAAACATATTATATGGTTATCCCAATTTTTAATATAGTATTAGTTAGTATATACACATTTTCAATAATAAGAACCAGGATTTTAAATGCAAAAAACAAAAACTATATAAATAAATAATTAAATAAATAAATAATAAAAAAAAAACTCCTAGGAAAACTGAGCCAAGATTTAATGTATGTTTTGTTATATACATTTCTTCTCAATTTATGTGAATACTATTGCACCCAATACATTTAAGAATAGAAAGTATATCAATTATCATATAAATGTATCATAATAAGATAAAAATAAAAATAAAAGTACAACAAATATTTAACTTGTTTTCAGATATTCACTCTATTTTAAATAAATTTTTTTTTTTTTTTTTTTTTTTTTTTTTTCTATCGTCATTTTTTTTTTCATAAATTGAAAATTACCCAAGCAATATTTATCCATTGGATTTTTTATTTTTTTTTTTTTTTAAAAAAAAAAGTATTTTAACTTAAGTACCTAAGTATTTCAGACTTAGTAAGGAACTGAACAACTGAATTCAGTTGCATGTTCAAGTTGATAGTGAATAGCCAAATAATGATAATAAATACCTGCAAATACAGCAAGATGCCATACATTATGAGATGCACCTATCCAATCAAATACAGTTCCAGGGAAAAATCTCTCAGGAATCAATAAACCATAAAAAGCAACGCCAGAGCCATAAGCCAATAATGATTTAAGAACAGGAAGATAAAAATCCCAAGTTTCAAAAAATCCGCGAATAAAAGCTTGATAAATTGGACCTAGTAATCCAAGAAGAGCAAGTCCAACAAAAAAAACAATCCTAACTGGTCTATTTTCGGGCGTATCAAAAGAAGGACTCCATGCTAACAATGATCCAACTAATCCAAGAATAGAAGTGAAAAAAATTGCCGTTGCTTGTGTAATTGGCTGACAATAAAATGAAAAGTATTGAGTAGTGACAATAGAAGCAGCAATTAAAACTGAAATACCAGTATAATCAAAGCAAGCAAATCTTTTTTTTGTTTCGACATGGGCAATATTACAAAAAGTATGCCAAATAGTTGAAAATGCAAGACATTTACAAGCAGCAGCTAAAAATATAAATGAAACTAATTTGTCCATTCTCGAAGCACCTAAAAAGGTAGAAGAAGAGGGAAAAAAGTAAAATGCAACAATAACCATTGCAATGAACCCTAAAAAGTGAGACCATATATTACAAGTTTCATTATGAAAACGTACTACACTACTGATGCAATCTGAGTAAGAAGCACAAAATCGATATCCATTAAGGATGAATGGGTTTTCCTTCCAGGGAGCTGGAAGCTGATCATAAGATAATAAGCCAAGTCTACTCGATTCAATAGCACGCCTAACATGTAAATTTAGTAAATCAGATTGTATGTCTAAAGTAGAAGAAGCTTCATTCATTACTTCTACACATTTGAGTTCAAAATCACCAAATTTTTTTTCCAAAAAAGCTAGACTTTCATCTTTCGAGTTACTTGCCGTAGAATAAGACATTTCAATAATTTTGGTTAAATACTCAGCCTTAGAAGCTCCATTTGAAAGAACATCGCCAGCCTGAGAAGACAAAGATTTTCGAATTTGATCAAATGTATCATAAGCAGAAGCAATACTTTGATCAATTTCAGAAAGTTTATGAAGACCAAATTTTTCAAGTCTGTCCAGTCTGTTTTCCACTCTTTCTAAAAATTCATCAATTTTATTAATTAAATCATCATAATCAATGTCAATGAAATCATCATCTTCATTGTCTTCATCATTTAAAGTTGAAAAGAAAGATTCATGGTCTGGGTTACTTTTATTAGTTACATCTGATTTTTCTGAGGATTCTTGGTTAACTACTTCAGATCTTTTACGTAAATTTTCGGTTAAATTTCGATCTGTCTTTTCACTAGGCTCATCTAAGTAGCCTTTGGCTACTTTTATCGCAGTAGAACTCATCTTTTTTTTCTTTTTTTAAAAAAAAGGTGCTATAAAAACGTTTAATTTGAATTTTTTAAAAAATAACCTGTCGAAAAAAAGTTTAAATAAACAAAGGTTCTTGTTGAGTGATGCTTATATGTTAATATTCTTACAAATACTTTTATTTGCAGCTAATAATGGCAAATTATCAAATGAATTTTGCCAATTCTTCTAAAAAATTTCTGATTCCTTAAAAGTTAATTACCAAATTGTTATTACTATTTTTGAACTTCGTATTGAACTAACAATAACTATAATAAAAACCAAATAAATTAACAATAGAAATCAAAAAATATTCTTAGCGTCTTTCAAAAGTTTAACTTTCTTTTTTGCAATTTTAAATATTATAACAGTTTCAGTAATTTATAGTCCTTGGAACCAAATAACAGTAGGCTGAACAAAAATAAATATAAACACAACCAAATATTAGAAAAGTTACTTTCTTTTTAAGCAAAAGATTAAAAAAAAAAAACAAAACAAAACAACCCAAAACCTACTAAAACCGACAAAATTCTAATTAAAATAAAACGCCAATAAGCAACAAATGATTGAAAATAAAGTTTTGCTATTATTAAAACAAGGGAAAAATAGAAAAAAAAAAGACCGACTATTGGAAAACCCAATTAA